>JBBIGA010047587.1:0-13045 GCA_037576975.1 Alestes dentex
ATATCCCAAATATCACAGAAAAAAAATCCAACTGGGTAACATTTCAAGAATTTAACTATATTGTCTCCAAACTAACGTAAAAATGAAATAACACTGAACTACTTGATGAGTTTAGATACAGACATGATTCTGTTTGGTTTTTTTTAGTTTGTTCCTAGAAATGAAACCTTCTGCATGGTTTTCACTTCAACACTTCAATGTCTCCTTTCCGAGCCTTTGAGGTTTACTGTTTTGATCCTAAATCTATCCACTTCCAAAAACAACACTTACTGTTGGCTAGGGCATCTCCAGCTGGGCAGAAATTTCAGAAACTGATTGTTGAAAAAAGGTGTTATCGTATGGTGGTGCCGCCTTGACAGGCACTGTCAATCTTTTCGGTACCATCCATTCTACTGCTAGTACTCATCTGCAGAGGTTGAATGGCGTTGAGCTTGAATTTTAGCCAAACCCAAAGGATATCCACATTTTAGACAATGTGCAGAATATAGTGCACAAATTGAGACACAGGGCCTGTCTTAGTTCCCCTTCCATCCTCCTCTCCAGGCCAGTACTGGAAACACTTAGCCTCAACTGGCAGCTTTGTCCAAAACCCATTTGCACTGCCAGAGACTGCAACACTCTCCCTCAAGGGCACCATTCATCACAGGCAATAATGAAAATGAAAGCAAAAACTCCCCTGGCTCATGACGAGCTACAGCAGACCCGAGCATCCAAAAGACAGGTGGAGGGGTCAGCAGCTAAACACAATGGAGCCCTTTCTTCTACGCAGCAGCAAAACTTTATGGGCTGCGAGAGGGAAATGATTCCCATTGCATCATGACAAACATCAGCGCTGATATCGAAAGCACCCCGGAGCTGAAGCACAACCCTGCAGGGCGTCTCCGAGTTCACACCAAGAGCAGAATGGGCTTTTTTTCAGCCATTATGGAGTGAGTAATAGTTTCAGATTCTGACACTAAAGCATTACCAAGAAATGCACAATGGCATTACCGAGAAAGGGCGCACACGCTCGTAGCACATGGAAGTAATTTCGGGGTCCATTTTTATGCTACAGAATGAAGGAATCAATCACATCTATCCGTAAAACGCACCCTCAGTCATGTGAACAAAGCCTTACTGCTGTAAAAACATCATTCACATACATATGCAAACACTAAGAGGAACAGATTATGTGCAAGAGTCAGTTCCCAGAGAGGCCTATTCAAAAGATTTAAAGCCATAGTTCAGCCCTAATTATGTTTATAATTAAATAAGTAATTGCAAATAGACTTGCTTATGTGGTTTATACATTGGGCAACATACTGTTATCTTCAAAGCGAGCAAAAACATATTCGTGTTCAGATTCAGAAAAAGATCCCAAATCTAGAGGAGCTGTAAATGATTCCATATTAATTGAGAAATCCACAACCTGATAACAGGACCATACATTACTGTAAATACATCATTCTAATGCTGAATACATAATCTAATAACTTACTGTGTTGAAAAACAAGAAATATTGACATAAAAAAAACCTTCTGCAGAGCAGTATCAAATATTTATGAACTTTATTTATTGATTATTAAGTAATTATTAATTGATTGTTTTGGGTTATTATTGAATAAAATAACATTTCATAAAACATGTCATACCAGATTTCTGCATGGCAGTGTTATCAGCCCTAAACTCACGGAGGGCCACTATTTTATGGGGTTTACTGCCTGTCAGAGCTCCAAGGAATGCGTGTGCGAAAAGTCCAGTACGGTTTCACGAGGCCAAGTGGCTGACTGCTTCTCCAAAAACCCTTAGGCGGGAGACACAAACACTGTTTTATTCAGATGATTACATTTACATTTAGCTGACAACTTTGCCCAAAGGCTTGTCCAGCTGTAGCAGTCATCCTACAGTTCAAACCCGTGACTTCAAGCACCCTTTTCTGGCCACTGGTCCACCACCAACCCATGATTGATGAACACAAGCTCAAAGAAAGATCTATGGGCTGCCCACATAATGGATGGATAGTCTAAACGTCAGGTAACACATTTATGTAGATTTCAGATTATATTCATAATGTAATATTTCAGCAAAATTATTTATGTGGGTTTCCACTGAACCTAAATGTAGTTAATCAGCCAAGACATGTTTTGCTTCTTCCCCTCAACAGGTGCCAACGTAAAATGTTATGCACATCACCTGTCAATGTTGCCCATAAAACTGTCCAAATTAAATATTTGTCTAAATACAGTAGTAGCTGTAAATTAGTAAATCTTTATACATAACTGTGTCAAGCATGTCTTGGCCAATAAATTAGATTCAATATATGAGGGAAAATTGGTAAATATGATACTATACACCTAAACATTACTTACACAGATTCCTTACACACAAAAAGGTTTAGAGTTGTCTGCCGAAACAGAATGTTTCCATACTGCTGGAGTCACATGAGACGGACGTGTGTGGACCGATTGCCCCTGTACAGGCAGCGAAGGGAAACATTTATTGATCCAGGCCCAAAAAGACCCCAGAGCTCATAAACCCCACAGGCTCTCAAACAGAATGAGGCCCACAGGCAACAGCAGCTGGTCAGAGGCCGCCAGCACAATGACGCTGGTAAAGTCATCAACCCCCAGCCATCTTACAAGCATACCAGACCCTCCCGTTGCTGTTCAGATGTTGGCATGGGCAGATTTATGCCTCTACAAAACTGTTTGGCTAAAAATATTACATACAAAATGTCCACTTTTACCCCAAATGTGGTCGAGCCCAGAAAGGTTTGGTGTCTGAAATCTGCTCTCTTGGTTTTGCACTGGAACCATGAAGGTGATACAGTTTAATGCAAAATCATCACACACCTGCCTCAAACTTTGTGGTGATGTTCACTAATCTCTAATAGACTATCTCATTATATTATTTCATTATATCTCATTATTATTTTATTATTATTATTATTATTATTATTATTATTATTATTATTATTATTATTATTATTATTGTTATATGCCTCTGGACCAAGAGGTCATGGGTTCGAATCCTGCCTTCAGCATACCACCACTGGGTTCCTGAGCAAGAACCTCCAAGGAGTAGCTGACGAAGGTGCAGAGAGAGCTGAAAAGATTCATCAGGGATGGGAAAGACAGCTACAGGCAGAGGATGGACAACCAGCGGCAGCAAAACAATGTCAGCAGAGTCCGGAGAGGCCTTAGAACCGTCTCAGGCCACAAAGAACAGAACTCTCTGCTGGTGGGGGATGTGAAGTGGGCAAATGAACTGAACCACTTTTTCAACAGGGTTGATTCATCTGCACTTGTCTCTCCACCCATACTGCCCTCCCTGATCCAGTCACCAACATCTGTTCCAGACACCCCACCCCCATTTCTGTTCCACCTCAGACACTTCTCACCCCCTCTACACCTCACACCGCTTCCACAGTCTTTGCTCACTGCTCCGCACCCCCAACCACGGCATCCAGCATAAATCCAGCGCACGGCTCCAGCATGTCTATTTCAGCCATCCAGGTTAGGAGGGAACTGAGGAGGATCAAAGCCAGGAAGGCTTTGTGGGGAGAGTACCACAGCTTTGGAAAACCTCTTGTGTGGTACCAGTGCCGAAGACCCCACATCCAAAGAACTTGAAAACCTGAAACACTGGGGTGTTCTAAAAGTGTATATATGCTACACACTTGTCTATACTTATAACTTTGTATTATTTGTATAGTACACTCTTTTATACTATACAGTTGTGTATAGCTTTATTCTATAGTTTTTTGCTGCTCTTACTTTTGTACTGTCCACTTTCTGCCGTAACAATGGAAATTTCCAACTTGTGGGACTACTAAAGGCTTACCTTACGTAGTTTCTGACACTGTATGACATACTGTAATGCAGCAAGTTTATAAGCAAGTGTGACCGTTTAGGCATGTAGTTTGTACAATGGTAACTGCATTTCCATAACTTGGTAGCCACAGAGCAATAAGGACATTTCAGGCCTTGGCTGATCAGCTACATTTTAAATGGTGGGATAATTGAGTACATCTCATTTTTGGCCAAACTCCTGCTTTACCAACAAGCAGAATAAATGATTGTTTGGGAGAATGGCACGAATAATCCCAAGAGCAGTTGCAAAAGGGTTTATGAGGGTAGGCTGGCACTGCAAAAGCTCAAAGGGGAGGAAAGTTGAAGCCATAGTCATCCCACACCACCCCCATTCCCGTGGCTGCACGCCCTTCAGAGTATAATCACAGGGATATGGTCGATTAGAGTGAAAGAGCCACATTCTGACAAGCCATTCATTTTCATTAGAAGCTTTGCAGTACTTGAAACCAGTAACGGACCTCGTCTAAGAGAAGAGACCATTGAGCAGCAAACTAAAGGGCCTGACTGATGAGCTAATGCTGATGGTCTCCACAACACAAACACGTTCAGAAAAGTCACACTAAGATCCCCATCCATATTAATGCACTTCACTCAACCAGTTACTTATTCAAAGCTCAGGAATTGGGATCAACTTAAATGTGCTTTGAAATAAAAGAATAAATTAAACTCACTTGTGTTCACTGTATAGCATCCTTTTACTGTATAGTATACTTTTACTGACCCCTGAATTTCCAAATTGTGTATTAGCTTTTTAAGTTTTATAGTCCTTTTAAATCATTTTTACAACATTTATTGGTTTTCTAATTATAAAAGGAGCTGTGAGCTTTAGCTACTTTCAGTAGCACACAGTTCATTTGCAAGGTCACTTTTTTGGCCTTTACTGAGTTCTCACAGCTGTTCTCTCAAAAAAAGTTTGGATTCAGAGGTTATTTGGATCGCCTCTTCAAATTAAAGTTGGGGTTTCCTATCACATGTTTAAGCAGGATCCCAAAACAGATGCCAGGCCAAATCAACCAGACTGTGAATGGCCCTCATGCGTCACAGAAAATTCCTTGGAATGTACCGTTTAACATGATTTGATTTAGCTGAGAAGACAAAACTAGAGATCAATACACATTTTGTAGGTCTGGAAATACTGCATCATTGTGGGCCTCCTGGGTGTTTGGCATTAAAAAGCTGGAGAGTGAGGACACTTGTCCTGTGATCCACACTATAATGATTATAGTATGGATCACAGGACATGTGTCCTCACACTCAATTATTATAATTATATGATCAGTAGTGATGAATAAAAAATATGACTTTTTTGGTCAATAAAGGTACTCAAATGGTGAACATACTGTAAAAGTATTTGTTCCCAAAGAATACTGAGTGCATTTTTAGCAAATATTAAGAAAGAGTGTGCCAGAACATTTGACTGATAGTGTATGTGCCTTTATCCACTTTATAGCATCATGGAGTGTCAAAAAAAGCACATAAGCACATGTGTTTGAGATACTTAGACACAGAGTTTGACTTAGGCATACAGTTCGCAAACATGCTAATTTGATAGCTAGTGCTTCAATTAATGGTTAAACTCTTATCTCTAGGTCCAGCCAGCATGTCTTGGTTGATCCACTTCTATTACTGCTGCTTTTAGATTTTTTGTCACGTTTGCTGTCGATTCTGCCCAACTGTGCGGTTTTAGGGACCCTCACTTTGGCAGAGAAGGAGGAAGACATTGTTTGCTTTGGCAGTCCATTCCCCTGCATAACCTTGCAGCCGCTACCACGGCTCAGCTAATAGCCCGGAAACCAGTGACTGACAGCCTCCAGCAGGCTGTCCAGCCTCACACTAATCAGGCTCATTCACAGCCTCCCCCTACCAACGTCTGAAAAAACATATTGAAGCAACAGACAAGGAAAAATGATGCAATTCCAGACGGATGCCAAGGCCGTACTCGAGTGAAACGGGGCAGGTACATTCTGGACATTGAACACTGATGTGTCTCCTCAGATTCCACTTCATCAAAATCTGACAGATCAAAATGTTTCAGTGTATAAAGTTTTCTTTATTCAGTGAATGGATTTCAGTGGCAAATCATTTAAAGCCGAAACGTATGCTGGAAAACTGGAAGGACACTCACACTAACAAGTGAGCTGAAGCAGATTTGACCTATGAAATCAACAAACTGTGCAGGTCACCGGACCTCCAGGGCTAAATTTGGGCACCCCTGCTGTAGGGCAAGTCAGATTTTTTTATTGTTGTATCCAGTTACACTCACTAGCTATTACAATGCATTAGCAAAACCAATTGTGCTCTCTTGGACTCAAAGCCACAGATGGCTGAGGCATCACTGGGGATCTGATGAAAGAGCCAACACTTGCCACTAAGGAACTCAAGGGCCTATAAGAGTGTTCAGATTTCAACATTTCATGTGTGTCTTTGCCATTCAGGTAGCCGAAAATATGTCCTTCTCATATCAACATGCCGAAAAATTGCTGCCTGTCCGCACGAGGCCTTCATCTCCCAGCTCATGTGGTGTACAAATGGGTGACGAATTAAAGGAAAAACCTTAGCGGAGAAATTAGTACAGATGCGTCCAGATAACCCTCCACCAATGCTCTGTGACATGTACAAAAATGCTGAGCATGCCCAGCTGACCTGAATGCAAGTGGAAAATCTGAGTGGTTTTAAAAGAGGGCTCATTTTGAGGCACAATGGCAGGAGCTTCACAAAGAATGGCAGGAGCGTCACAAAGACTCAATTGGCCAGTGTTTTATTGGGACAGTGACTAAAAAGCTGCATTTAGAGAGTTTTGCGAGCATGTTCACTTCAAGGACCTGTGTCTACACAGAGGGCATTCCCGCAGTCAGTGCAAACCATGCCTGAGAAGTCAAACTGAGAGCTCCTTAGTTGTTAACTGCTAGTTAGATTGCAGACTTGCACACTGATGAATTGGTCACTAGCAGAAGAAAGGTATGATTCTAAGCAACATTCCCTCTTATTCTCTTAAACCTGGAATTTAAAAGGAATTTTGAGGAGTTTGTATCCTTTCATTTACACAACACAGCGACCACTTTGCAGATGCAAATAGTGCATAACTATTTACCCCCTCCCAGAATCAATACTTTGTACAGCCACATTTGTACAGGGATTCCAGTGAAAGCTTGGCACATCTAGACACTGGTATTGTTGACCATTCTTCATGGCAAAACTGCTCCAGCTCCTTCAAGTTGGATGGACGCCGCTTGTGTACAGCAATCTTTAAATCATCCCAGAGATTCTCAATTGGACTGAGGTCTGGACTTTGACTGGGCCATTCCAGGACATTTACCTGTTTCTCTTTAAACCACTGGAGTGTTGCTTTAGCAGTGTGTTTAAGGTGATTGTCCTTCTAGAAGGTGAACCTCTGTCCCAGTCTCAAATTTCTGGAAGACATTTCAATGAAAAGCATCCCCACCGCATGATGCCAGATGTGACCTGGCAGTGCTGTTCCAGACCATTCCAGCACTACGCAATTTGCAGTTTTAGTTTTGTTAAATTTATAGACGCTTTGTTAGACCTCATAAAACGTGTAAAAGCTTCAGGATTTGTAAAAGCTTCACCTTTTCTTTTGAATATTGGCCATAAATATTGGGTAGCTCTTCATGTCTGGTTAGTGAGCAGCTGTTGGGGCGGCTGGTGGCCTAGAGGTTTGAGATTTGCCCCTGTGATCAGAAGGCGGTGGGTTTGAACCCCAGGACCACCAGTGGTACCACTGAGGTACCCCTAAACAAGGTACCGTCCCCACACACTATTCCCCAGATACCCCAATGTACTGGCAATGTACTGTAGCAGTGCCCTCTCTTCCAGGTAGCCTAGTGTCTTGCTACTAAGCCTATGAAGAAAATAAAAAAAAAATCTGTGATGATTTATCTTTAAAACTCTGTCCGGTGCTTGATTTTGGCAGTAGTTCTGGGGAGAGGGCCCACTCTCATTATCTGTCTGACCCTAGACTGGGTCGCAGCAGAGGAAAATTTGATTTTTCGCCAAACTATCACTCTAAACAGCAGAAGCATTAAGCCACACATTATACTTGCAGAAAACTTCTTCACAAAAACAGTAAAGGAAGGCCACTTTAAGTCCAACAGTACAAAAGCCCAAGATCTGACCCACATTTGCAAGGCAAAGCCTGGCCATTCAACACTTCAAGCTGAGGCACATTCATTTAGGCATCTTGCGTGCCTAAAGCAGGCCAAGGTGTCGGAAACAGGCGTGAATGGAAGAAGACAATAGCAAAGTCACGGCTTTCCCTTTCCTCATTTAGCTCATTTGTGAGGATTCTATGAATGCACTTTGAGATAATTAAGGCTCCCACCCCCTCTGCCCACCACAATGAATAAACACTACACACCTTATACAGTGTCGAAAACACTTTAACACATCTAAAAGAAGCCTAAGGCTTGGAGCCATAGAGTTTAGGATGGCCAGGTCAGTTCCCAGCGGCAGTCCTGTAAACACTAGCTCTCTCCTCCATACAAGCCCATGATGGCTACTCTGCTAGTGCTAAATCACCCTGGCCAATGACAAAAGACAGGCAGCTGAGGGAGAAGGCAAAAAGACCACAGAAAGAGAAGTTTCCAAAGGCTTATTGGTGATAATAGTGAGGATGGTGTTCAGCTGTGTATTCCATGTGCTGCGGATTCGAGAAAAAGCCTAAAATGCAGACCGTAAAGACTTTGTTACCATTTAGGTGCAAAAGAGCACTAACACAATTTGGACAAAAGTATTACGATGACTGACCATTACACCAATAGGGACTTTAATAACATTGCATTCAAATACATAGACTATAATATGGAGTTGGTTTACAGCTTTGCAGTTATAACAGCTTCCACTCTTCTTCCAAAATGTCTGAAGTATTAAGATTGCCCTTCACTGGAAGTAAGGGGTCTAGCCCAAACCCTGAAAAACAGGTGTGTCCCAATACATATAGTATCCCATATAGTGTATTTCTTGAAATATTCTTTATAAGCTGTTTCCTTTTCATTTCAAATCACTCGTAAGGTCCAGTACAATTACAGACTGTAGCCCATTTGTTGCTGCACAATTTAAAACCTGCTGATCAATATCTACCACATTATTTCTGATATGTTAAATGGAGCTGATAAAATGGACAATGAGCATAAATACAAGGCACGCAGACCCAATGAAGGCAGAGTTGCCTGATAAAAAAGGTACCTATCTTATTATTAGTTAATTCAGCAGTAGATGTGTTATGAAAGTGATAAGCTCAGTACTGGTGTACAAGATTTGTGCATATGTTTTGTGGCATTAAAATTACTTATATAAATTTGGCATATTTGCAAGATTCTTTTATTAGAAGGTGGCATTTTCCTAATTTTCTAGTATGAGTTAGCAAAAATGGAACAAAGTTTTTGGAAAAAAATGAATAAACAGTGAAAAAGGTAAAAAAAAAAAAAAAGTATTCTGCAGCTTATAGTATCAAAATAGAAATATTACACAGTTTTAGTATAATAAAATAAATAGCTGAGTATTTGAAATTTCCTCCAAATTATAAGCATTTTTATGAAACATTAAGAGTTACATGAAAAAAGGAACTGTGAGTTTTTCCCACGTGTCTATCAGTGTTATTAAATACATTTAGGACAGTGTACTCGGTATTCAGTCATTACTTTTTTATTTGTAAGTATTCTGCCCACCTCTGCTTATACTAGACCCCTAGCCATCAACAGTGAAAACACTGGCAAAAGATCTAACCTTGATTATGGAGGAATAGAGTCCAAAATAGTTTAGCGATTGCCCTGCTCTCTTAAACCTTTCAGTAAGTAAAGTAGCTGGAGCTAATAGAGCGAAGACCAAGGATGTTCTGCCCTCTTGTGGACAAACTGTAGTAAAACATTTTGGACATACAGGCAACAAATAAACAGAAAAAAAATTACCAAAAAAAAGAATTATCCTAAAGAATATACCACAAATATTCATCCAATACCCATGTCCTGCCTCTGAAATCAGACTGTGAGTTAGGGATCTTGGATCCTGACCAACACTTCATCAGAACACCTAGCCTGTTATCCACTCAACCCAGATAACTGCCTCAACAGGATTGGAAGTGCTCTGCTGTGGCTGAACTGCACAGCTCGAGCCGTTCTAGTATGTTTTCTGCAGTCCATGAAAACTGTAGCTGTAGTGGTAGCGCTCATCTTCAGTCCAGCTGAAGTCCTTCTGGAAGCTCCACCACCACTGGAGCACAGTCATCCAGGTCCACGTCAAAATCCCACCGGAACTTCTTGGTCAGATGAGCTTTAAACTTCTCTGCTTTCTTCCGGAGAGTCGCATCAATACCAGGCCCAGCAGCAAGTTGGAAAAAATCCTGATGACGACAAGGAGCAAAGGTTAATTATACATTTATTTTGTAGCAAATATATTCTGTCCTAACACTTGAGTGTTTGCGCAAATTGTAAGTCACTTTGGATAAATTATTAATGTAATGCAAATGTAAATGTAAAAATCACACTTGCTCTTCTGAAGTAGCTTCTTGCACCACTCACTATGTAAAGATTTTTACCAATCAGCAACAACATTAAAACCACTGACAAGAGAAGTGAATAGCATTGATGATCTTGTTACAGTGGCACTTTTCAAGGGGTGGGAGATATTAGGTAGCAAAAGAACAGCCAGTTCTTAAAGTTGATCTTGGAAGCCGGACAAATGGGTGAGTGCAAGGATTTTAGACACTTTGAGAGGGGCCAAACTGTCTTGGCTGGACAACTGGGTCAGAGCTTCAAAACAGCAGGTCTTCTGTGAGGGTTCCTGGTATACTGTGGACAGTACCTACCAAAAGTGGACTAAGGAAGGAACACTGGTGACCTGATGACAGGCTCACTGATGCTTGTGGGGATCAAAGACTAATCAGTCTGGTCTGATCCCACAGATAAGCTACTGTAGAAGTTGTTTATGCTGCTCTGACAGAAAGGGGTCAGAACACACAGTGCAGCGCCCGCTGCTGTGTATGGGGCTGGGTAGCTGCAGACCGGTCAGAGTGTTCATGCTGACCCCTGTACACCACATCCCTCAATGGGTCAGAGCTATTTTGAAGGTACCAGGGAGAACTACACAATATATGGCCTTGATTTGTTTCCCTATAATTTTACATAATTTTAACAGCTTTATGATAAACAGACCAGAGAGGATGGAAAAAATAGTGAAAATATGAAGTTATGAAGTTACAAGAAGTGAGATTTCATAACAGTAAAGATGTAATTGTATTTAAATTTGAATTCGTTTTAAATTCTAATTAATTTAACTTTCACGCTATGTTAAAAATGTGTTACAATTTGATATATCGTACTGTGCAAAAGTCTTCAGCCACCCCTCATTTCCTCATATTTTGCTTCCAAAGAACCAGACTATCTTGTTTGTTACTGTAGTCTTGAGGAACAGTTCTCCAGGCTTCATGAAATACTTTCAATTTCTCTCATTTTCAGCCCAGTCCCTGTGGCACAAACTGCTCAAGAGGTTCATGCCGGCTCTGAAAGAAAGAGGTCAGCACACACAGTGCACCACAGCTTGCTGCCTATGGGGCTGCATAACTGGAGACCATTATAGGACCCAAGCTTATCCATGACCACCACTGAAAGTGTTAGTGATGAGGTTGGGTTCTGCCTAAAAACCATGTCAGTTTCGAATTCAGGTCTGTATAAATCCTGCGTTCACATGATAAAAATATTATTATTGTTCTTTGTTGAGGGTCAGATTTAAGCAACTAAGACAAATATGTTTTATCACAATTAACTACAAAAAATTATGTGTTTACTTGCAATGAATCGATTAATTAAATCATTTATCTGGACAGTAAATATGTTTTGGGTAATGTAAAGAAGTATTGATTGAACTAAATCAGGTGCTAAATGGCATCTGCAAGTAATACAAAATCAAACATAAAATCACTACTTGTTTTGTATTTATTCAAATATTAAATAAATTCTTACTGCCCAGATAAAAAGTTTTTAAAATAATAATCGGTTCTAAGACTTGCAGTACACACACATTTATATGCAGTTAATTGTTTTCACCATTAAAATCTAGTTTATCATTTATAAACTTTCTCCACCTCGTAGCAGAGATGCCATCCTTAAATATTCCTTAAGTATGTACCAAGCAGTTTCTTTTTTCTGGGGCAGCTGGTGGACTGGCGATTAGGGAGATGCCCCTGTGATTGGAAGATTGCGGCTTCGAAACCCAGGACTGCCAGTGGCACCACAGAGGTACCCTTGAGCAAGGTACCATCCCCACACACTGCCCCCTGGGTGCCACACCAGTACCTGCGCACTGTTTCACTTGGTGAATGGGTTAAACGCAGAGAAAGAATTTCACATTGTTCACACTGTGTGGTGTGGTGGTGTGACGCTTGACAATAAATTATTTTATGGTCTCATATCGCCCCCTACAGTCTTGTAATGTATAACAATGTATTGCCTGCAGAGTGGAGGTAAGGAAGTTGTTCTGGGTCACGATGTCCACAAAGAAGTCTGGAGGGATCTCTCCCACCTGGTGATAAAGCACAGTGATGAGCCCCAGATACAGATCCTTCCGCTCCTTCATGGCCTCCTCGCTCTTACATAGCAGAGCCAGCAGTCTCTTCCAGTGCTCAAAGGCCTCATACACGTTTCCAATGAGGAAACACACAAAGGCAAACTGCAGCTCACCTAACAGACACAAGACAGATACTATTATATACCATTGTGATGGCCACACAATTTGATTGAAAATACTAAGTGCACGCTACAGAATGACACCTAAATCAGAAGCTGAATAGCTGTGCATTAGTCAAACACACACACTCCCCAACTGACACTGTCAATCCTCTGTATTTATTATATGCTATACACTTCGAATAAAAAAAAAAAAAACACTGCACACTGAGATTTTCTATATTTGCATGTTACACGCTTAATATTTGCCACAAATACACTCAGTATTCTTTCATAAATTTACAGTATGTTCACCGTTTGAGTCTTTATTAAGCAGAAGTCTCTAGTGACTTATAAAAAGCCACCTAATATAATTAGAATTATGTGGATCACCAGACAAATGTTTAAAGAACTATTAAGTGATGAAACAGTTAACTAGTGAATTTAAAGTTAAAGGACAGTCTAGAATTTGACTCTGCATCACCACACAACCAGTTAATAGGATGTCAGACATGCACT
>JBBIGA010047597.1:0-13045 GCA_037576975.1 Alestes dentex
ACACACACACACACACACACACACACACACTCACACACACACACACACACACACACACACACTCACACACACACACAAACAGTCACAAATTCAGACATCTGGCCCCTTAGAGTTGACACCTGTCAACAATGCAGCTAGACGTGCAATGCACACATACACACATTTTCTCTCTCTGTCTCATACAAACTCAACCACACCCCTTTTTGATGTTTATTTATAAGTCTAGCTTCCCTCACTCTCTTTCTCACTCTATTCTCCCTTCAAATCCCCGCTTTCATGCTGTGTTTTTCCGGCAGTCCCCCTGTTATTACTACGGGCAAACAACCTCACTGACTGCACAGCTGCCAACAGAGTGTGTCAGTGTGTGTTAGGAAATAATGGTGCATGAAATACCCGAAGACCCTGGGACACTGGCATCTATGATGTGTGTGTGTGTGTGTGTGTGTGTGTGTGTGTGTGTGTGTGTGTGTGTGAGACAGAGAGTGAGAAAGAGTGTGCTTTGAGTGTCCCCCTAAAGCAGATGTACTAGAATACTGACTGATAGCTGCCTGCTACTCTACCAGACAGGGGGCTAGAGACTTATACCCAGCCAACACTGTGGGGTTCTACACCCATACACACACCCCACAAACCCAGTAACTGGCTATTTGTGGATGAGAAGCAATACACATTCACTGGTCACTTTAGTAGAAACCTTTACTCAAAGAGGGAGAAATTGTTCAGTGAAATAATGCCTGTTCTGAACCCCCCCCCCCCATAGAACAGCAGTGGAACTTCAAAGTACATCCAGTATCTCCTAAAAAAGAGGTCCTGGACTGCCACAGTTCATTCTTATATCACAATTTTCTACCTCCCCTTAACCCTTACATCTAAACAGGCTGTGCCTTTAGGACTTACACATCTACATGACCCCTTTTCTGACGGGTTGCTCTGCATTGCACCTCAGTCCTTATTCAAGAAACAATCATTCACACATCAGAGTGAATGGGTGGGGAAAAACTGCTATGGACTGAGCGTGCAAACGTATGATAATATGTTGGCTTCTGTGACATCGCATAAGCTCACTGAATTTAGAACATATTGTACCTATGAGAAACTTGATTAAAAATTGCAGAATTTTAGCGTGCCTTAAGGAAATGCAAATATGCTTATTCCAACAGGCAAAAGATGCTAAAACATAAAGACAAGCAAAAGTTCACAACCAGAAAACGGTCCGCAAAGCAAACAAATCCAAATTGACATGCAAGCAAACAGAATAAAAGAGTTGGAGGCAGAATGGTCACAGTCCAGTGAAGCAGTCCAATGCATGAACAAAGCAATCAGGACGAGTCAAAAGTCTGCATAGTATTTACACCGGAGGGTATTTATACATAGGTCACGTGACTAATACACTAATGAAATCTAATATCAGGGTTTTTTGTGAAGTGAGGAGTGGAACCTAAGGAGTCTGAGCGTTAAATTCAGTATCTTGGTGGTTGTTAGGAACAGAGTCCTGAAGAGAGCTGACTAGGACCCCAATCACATGATACCACCAACACTAGAAGAGTAAAGGATTGCAAATGCTTTTCTGAGTCATGTGAAGCTCTAGCGCATTTATTAAACTGCCCCTAACATAAACTCATCGCACAGCTTAACGTGGTTGGAGGAGAACTGTAACCATCAATTCTATTACATTAGCTGATGGGGGAGAGGGAGGGCCATCCTACCCACCCAGAGCAAAGCCTGTTATACTCAGTAGGACATCGTAAACTCTATGGTTTAATCAGCTTAATTTCCATTTATGACTCTTGTAGACTGGGGAGTGAATGGTACATCTAGAAACTTTAATAAAGTTTATACATTAAACCCCCAGCATTCGTGAGGTTACGTTCCAAGAGCACCCGAGAATTGTGAAAAAACGTGAATTTGTGATGCGTTTAAAAAAAAGCCTAAAAATGCTTATTTTTATAGTGTAAACCCTAAATACGACCCCGAAACATTAACTTCATTTTAAACTCAGCTAAATACAATACCTTTAAAGAAAATGTAAAGGTAAACCTGTTGCATACTGTACAGTTTACACTGAACTGTAATTAATGCATGTGTGTTTTCATTGGTAGGCGCAGTCATTTTCTCTGGTATAGACAGGGTAAATACAGTAATAAATTAATTTAATTTACAGTCCTAAAAATATAGGGCTTTAAGAAGAACAAAACGAAAAACACATGAACACTCAGCAAAACATTTTATATGGAAATGTAGCTGGAGTTATGTTAATATTTATGTTACAAAATTAGTAAATTATATTTTCTTAATAATTTTGCACAAAAATGCCTGACAAACAATATACAAACTATATATTGCCACAAAAAGCAAAAAAAATGGTCAGACGGGGCGGCACATTACTACCACCAATGCACTTGAACATCATCAACCAGAAAAAATTGTTTTTAAGAGAAGCTCAGTTGTCCCTAATGGACAGCTCTGGGATGAGGAAGCTTGGGGAAAAAAAGAAAAGAAAAATTCTTGTTGATGAACTTTTAGCTCGCGAGATCCACTGGGATACACTGCGTTTCCTGCAGTGAGTCTGATTATGGAAAAGCTCAGCAATTAACAGTTTTTTTAATTAAATCTGGTAGAGCTTCTGAAGGGGGGAGACGAGTAAATGATTCAAGAAGCAGTGCAGAAATGTTCTCTCATGAGTTAAATGGGATTGTGGTGTGTGTGTGTGTGTTTCCACACAATCTAAATTCACAGAAACAAAGGGTGTTAATGCAATTACTTTCAACCACAACTGCATTCTGCCTCCTTCAGATCTAACTTTTCTCAGAGATCTAACTTCACTTTCCTAAAACTTACCCCTTAATGCTCCCTAAAACTCTCCCTCTCTCTCTGTCTGTCTCTCTCTCTCAGTCTCTCTCTCTCTTTCTTTTTTCTCTCTCTCTGTCTCTTTATCTCATTCTCTCTCTCTCTCTCTCTCTCTCTCTCTCTCTCTCTCTCTCTTTCTCTCTCTCTCTCTCTCTCTTCTCTCTCTCTCTCTCTCTCTCTCGGCACTGATATTTCTCCTTGTCCCTCTCTCCCTCTCTGCCTCTTCCTATTTTCTCTTTTCTCTTTCTTTCTCTATCTTTCTCTTCACTCTTTCTAACTCTCTCTTTCTCTCTCCTCTCTTTCTTACTCTCTCACTCTCTTTCTCTCTCCTTGAGTGACAGAGAAAGCTTATTTGCATGGGATGTTGTGATTCTGGGACCATGAAAAGAGAGGAATTTGTGTGCACGTGTGTGTGTGTGTGTGTGTGTGTGTGTGTGCACGCGCGCAAGAGAGAGAGTGAGGGAAGATAGTAGTACTCCGTACCCCTGTTCTACTACTGTACACCATATGAGCACAATACTCCTTACGCAAATGGCTCCTCCAAAAACACAAACACACACAAACCCACTATTTGCCTTGTTATGTTATTACCTGTTGCACAAGAGTAAAACCAAAGGAATAAACAAGAGAGGCAAAGTGTGTGTGTGTGATTATTTTTTAGTAGTGTGAAACCTCTTAATGGCTAATGTTTCTTCATCCATGTTGCTTGTTTGTGTGTGTGTGTGTGTGAGAGAGAGAGAGAGAGAGAAAGAGAGAGAGAGAGAGAGAGAGAGAGAGAGAGGGAGAGATGTCCATGGGGTATTGGGCTCTAATGAGAAATATCTATTTTAATGACTCTTAATTAAAATCAAGTCATAAACCAGCATGTGGCAGTCACACACACACACACACACACACACACACACACACACACACACACACACACACACACACACCCTTTGGGGACAGGGGTATAACGCTGCTTAGACGGGTGAAGCCTTGTAGCTGAGCTGCAAACTATAACTCAGGCACTTTCGTTTTTCCCTCTCTTTCTCTCGGTTATCCTCTCTCTCTCTCTCTCTCTCTCTTCCCCTTGTTTCTCTCTCTTTCTCCCCTACCTTCACTTCACCCCCACCCCCACAAAGAGGCTGATGGAGAGCAGCAGTATAGATGGAGCAACATCAGCAGCCAGAGCTTGTTTTCACAGTAATCACACTCATAAACAAACAAAAAAAAAAATCAAACACACACACACACAGACAAATACACACATTATAGAACACATGCAGTGAAACACCAATCACACTGCAGAGGCCAGAAAATAACCCCCACTAGGACAATTACATTACTATGTGTTTGTGTGTGTTCTCCTGTGTTTGGGCCTGTGTGTGTCATAATTATTACATTACTGGGCGCAATTATTTAAGCCGATCACAGTTACTTCCCGCAGTCATTACATTTGAATGTGAAGTTGTGTTTACTTCTTTGTAAGCTAAGTCGCTAATGCTAACACACTTTCAGGAGAAACATGGATTGAATAAATGTGATTCTGTTCAACTACCAGAGGGGAACCTTCAGGGCCTTGTAAAACAAACATCTGTAATTTTTAATAAATGTCTCTACAAACTACATTAGGACCATGAATGCTGATCTACAATCAGTTTTTGAGACCGTTACCTTCAAAAATACATAGAAATATGATCTACGATCAGCCCTACATCCACAGATCTATTCCACCTTCCACCTTCCTACTGTGGTTTGAGTATGTATTGACAGAAAAGATTTGGGCGACTATTGACTTCTGGCCTGTTAGCGACTTTGGTCTCGTAGCTCCGGTTCTGAACTAGAGAAGCAAAATTTGGACACCAAACATGTCTTTGTTTATTGACTCCATGTGGAAAAAGTGGAACATTTTGTACTTTTAATTTTGTGGACATTGTCTGTTTGAAGAGATAAACTAGCAATTGGATGGTAACTGTAAATACAGTATGGGAAATGGTTAAACTAAATGTGTGCACATATGCACATGTGTGTCTCAGAGGCTGGAGAGTAGAGCGTATTTGTTGCAGCGGAGCCCCGGAGAGACTTCCCCCTAAACTCACGCTTCACGGACAAGTCCAGAAGAGCGGGAGGGTGGGAAATAAGCAGATTTCAAAAGGCACCCACACAGCCAGTCTCCGTCACGCCAAGCGCATCATGCTTTTCAGAGTGTGGATGGGTGAGTATGGACCCTAATGATAACTCTGGGCCAAAATGTGTGTGACACACACACACATTACAGCCAGCTACTACTTTAAGAAGCCTCCTTTCACTGACATAAAATACACTTTTATTCACATTGCTCACACAAAAAATGTAATGTGTGAAATCTGAACGCCAGCAGGGTCTGGGTAGACTCTATAGGACATATTTGTTTTTCCCCTAATCGTGTCTGAAAATGATCCGTCTCGGGCCGCCATTCTCGGCGCCAAACTATTTGGTGGCATCTGCAAGCTTTTTCCTTCCCTCCAGGAGTCTGCTCTCGAACAAACTGGGTGTCTACAACGTCTGCGGTATCTAGATCCCTGTGGTGCCTGAAATGCCCCATCCACATGGTTACATGAGTGTATACTGCTTGCTAACATGTTCACCGATCAGCTCCGCCTGCCTAATGTGATGTAGGTCCCCCTTGTGCCACCAAAATAGCTCTGACCTGCCAAGGCATTGACTTCACAAGACTTCTGAAGTTGTGCTTCAGTGTCTACACTTAGACATTAGTAGCAGATTCCTTAGGTCGTGTAAGTTGCAAGGTGGGGCCTCCATGGTATTGAACTAGTTTGTCCAACACGTTCCATGGAATGGAATGCTCGATCAGACTGAGATCTGGGGAATTTGCAGGCCAAGTCAACATCTTGAACTCTTCATCATGTTCCCCAAACCATTCCTCAACAATGTTTGCGGTTTGGTGGGGTGCATGATCCTGCTTAAAGAGTCCACTGCCTCTAGAGAACAGCATTGCCATGAAAGGGAGTACTTGGTCTGCAACAGGGTTTAGGTTGGTGTTACATGTCTAAGTGATATCCATATGAGTACCAGCATTGTGAGTTTCCCAGCAGAACATTTCTTAGAACATCACACTGCCTTCCTCCCATGGTGCATCCTGGCATCAAAATCAGACCCAGTTCATTTTTTATTCATTTATTTAAAACCTCTCCTTGTCTTTTACAATTAAACTGGCTGCTCTGTATTGATTCCTTATTCAAGAAACTTGAGATGTGACATGTGACATAAAATATTAAAATGACATGTTAACAACACAGTTTTAAAAAGGTAAACCAGTCTAAATGTTAAACTGGCACTAATGATTATTATGTATTAAAACAAATCAAGTTACCTAAATTAATACATTTTTAAAAATGTACTTGCAATATTAGTGCTGGAGAACATTATTACTCCAAGCCTTAAATCAGCTGCAGCCAAATAAAGAGAGTTAATAAATTACAGTATTAAATACATTACAGTATTAAATATATGATGTCTGTTGTAATTTAAATGATATCCATTGCATTTCTCAACTGTTTTGAAATAGAGAAACCTTTTTGATGATTGTATACATTTGAATGGAGTCTTTGAGCTGCATCATATTATTGAAATTGAAGAACAGCACTCAGAATGCATTACCCAGTGAGATCTCAAAGAATATGCTCCATTTGTATGAATGCTTTCATTAGTACAAAACAAATAAGCATTATTTGGATGATCTAGTTAGTGAGAAGTCAAGCCATTCACTCACAGCAGCACATGCCAGTTACCCACTTTGGATAAGAGCGGCTACCAAATGCCAAAAATGTAAACGTAATACTTCATTTGTGTAAATGGTGTAATTGGCACAATGGAAATTATAACAGTATTCTGGTTAGATTCTACAGTAAACAAGTATTTTATAAATATATATATGATGATTTTTAATTGAGAGTATGTTTGCACCAGAGCTAAGCTTTCATCGAATTGGAAATTTTGGAAAATACAGCCTGACACGAGTGGATGTGAACTTGGATGTAAATCTAACAGCTATTTTGGCACCTTGGTCATCTGTAAAATGAATTTATACAGTCTGTAAATAGTAGCTAGCTATGAGATTTTTAGTTGCATGTATGTTCCGTAACACCACAACATGTGACATTTATCAACCACTCACATTTTTGCAGGCACAAAGTTTGCAAAGAGGCTGTTTTTAAGTTAATAAGGGTGTATGGAGAATGCATGCCCAAGACAAGGTTCTTGCTTAAGAACCTCATTAACAAACTTCATCCAACTTTTTTTGGGAAACCTCCTTTCAAACTGCAAGTTTATTGCACCCTTTTAATATATGCTTTATTATGCACATCAGAATCTCTCCCTATCCATCAGACTGCTGCATCTGCTGCAATAATTTGCAATTTAAGTACTGCCCACTTAACTCTAATATATTAGATTTATTGATACACTACTTGCACAACATTTCAGACAAAATGTTCAGTCAGTTCATTAATGTAATGTCACTACAAAAAGCTGAGCTATGACTTTGTGTTTTCTACTTTTTTCTTCTCACATGTTGAATCCATTGCACATGTGGATAATCATCAAAGACAGTGCATGACAGCATCACACATAGAATTAAACATTGTTGTTATTTTAGGGAGGCACATCATAGTTCCACTACTACGGAGGATGATAAAGCATGCAGTTGTTCAAAAGCCAGTACAATCCACCACCAGGCCACCAGTTGAGTCACATTGTTTCAAACAGGCCATCCACATGGAGCACCCACCCCCACTCGAGGCACCAATCACACTATAGGACAGTTTGTAGGCTCCTGCTCGTTCAGTGCTTCTTCTGAACTCATAGGTAATAATAGGGAGTCTGACAGTAAAAACCTATATTCTTCTGGACAGGCTTTACATTGTTCAAGCATTGCAATAAGGATTTGATTGCATTCAGCCACAAGAGCATTAGTGAAGCTAGGTACTGATGTGTATGATTGTTCTGGGCAACAAATTTTGCATGAAGCGCCATAACTCCAGAGGACACCGCTTTTCTACTCCACAGCCAAGTGCTTGGGGTTTTATATCCCTCGAGTCAACATTTGGCACTTGCATTTTAGCAATGCTAAATTAGCAATGTGATAGACTGTGCTTGACTAGCCTGGGACTTTCTCATAAAGACAGTTCAGCTTCAAATCTGTCCTTTATACACCAAAAATGTGATTCAAAAGGTTTTATTCTCTATATCTTTTTCTTTTTGTATTATTTTCATTTCTGTATTAGTTTCCCAATACTGATAATATCCCATCTTCATAGACACAATGCAATCTATTTTCACATTTTTATCAATGCAAGTGCCATAAAGCGTTAACACAGTTAGCTGGCTAGACAGCTTCCCTGCGGCTGGAGTTACAGATGGACAATCTCTGTCTCTTTCTTTCTTCCTTTTTTCTTTGTTCTTGACTTTAACACACCTCACACGCCCACTCACGCACACGCACCAAGCACTTTGCTTTAATGACTGACCATCAGTACTGGCCAGAGTCATTTAATGTAAATGCCAGCAGCCTACACTAATCTCCACGCACATGTGTGTGTGTGCGTGCATGTGTGTGTGCGTGTGTGTGTGTGTGTGTGTGTGTGTGTGTGAGAAGAAATGAGAGCGAGAGACTGAGACAATTAAAGAAAATCAGAGAGAGAGAGCAAAAGAAAGCAAGACAGTAAAAAGAAAAGGGAGGTTTCAGTAGGGTTAGATTTGTGCAGATGTTTTTCTCGATAGAATAAATTACATCATTAAATAAATAATTAATTAAACGCATGGCACAAGGCTGCAATGAATAAATAATTCTACAGTTCACAACTAAAAGTGAATATAAATCCGGAATTGCCATATTTTTATAATCTCCACCCGAGAACCAAATTGCAAATCCACACTTTCACACTTTTACCCATTTCTGTGGGTAATTCACGTCAGGGAAATGTAATGTGTAATGTTTTTGAATCTGTTGTTAAGGGCTAAAGTATTTGCTGTTAAAATGGAAATTTAGTTTTCACTTAACAAGCAGTGCTACTTCACATTACACCCATTACATAGAAGGAAATGTTCTCCTCCTGCATTCCCAGCACACACAAACTTACAGTCGGGGATCTTTTTCCAGTTTTAATACCTCTCAAATCTTCATTTTTGAAATTCATATGAACTTTTTCATTTATCCTTCCTCCACTTTTCCATTAAATCACTTAACCAGAAATGATTCTGTGTATTTCATGTGCAGAAGTGCATCCAGAACATTTCCACTCCACTCCATCCCACCCCTAACAAACTCAGACACACAAACACACACACACACACACACACACATAGTAACATGTCTAAGTAATTGTTAACTGAGTCAATGAAGAGGCCACATGGTCTGAAAATACATCTTGAATTTGGTAAATAGATTTTGATTGGAACTTGGTTTTCATAGTCAACATTTCTCTTTTCTTGATGCCTATATTTGCAGAAGTTTGAAAAATCCAACACTAGTTAGCATTAGCTGGGGTAAAATGACTGTTGTAGGAAGGTGCAAGATTGAAGCCTACATCAAACTTCTGAGGAACAGGAAGGTATGACTCTGACTGCTGTAGAGCAATAACCTCTGAATCAGAACTGGCATAGGAAAACAAAACTAGCATCTTGCAATTTGTAATTATGAAATTGTATTTATTTCTGTAGTTATTTTAGTAAAGGCAACATGGAATATGACTTGACACAGAGTTTGATGATTGACTGTATATCTCAGAAAGTTCTGCCTTCAGTAGGCACCTTTGATGGAGGAGTTGCTGTTCTAGTGATAACTCCTGCTGCTGGACTTAGTTTTAACCAAGGCTAACCGGGAGAAATTAAATCATTGTGAATGTAATTTGCTCACTTTTTTTAGTTGCTTCAAATTATAGAGAGCTGATGTGTAGAGCCTCCCTAGGTCAGACAAGCCTGCTAGTCTTTGCTGCTCCGGATTTCACTGGAAAAACACTCTGGTGCCACAAGCAATGGAGAACACGCCAACTGGCCAGTTAGTCCCTACCACCACACTGTTTTAGACCAGTATAGGCTGGACCGGTGTCTATTGTAATTGTAAACCAATGAAAGAAGTTTGCAGAGTGATGCTGCCCGTTCTGTGTCGTTTTATGTCATTGCATCAACCAGATGCAAATTAAGATACAGAGTTGGTTGGGTTTGGTTGGGTTTGGTTTGACGACTCAGGACTTTGAAGGCCACAGCATATATTAATATAATTTTCATAAAACATAGATGAAGGCATTGCCATCTTGGGAGAGATCATTGACATAAGAAATGTCTGGAAATGATCCATCATAGGATAAAGATGAATATTCAGGAATAATTTGCAGAGACCCTTCCCTCCAATGGGGACCCAAAGTATGCTGGCAAAATGCCTCGACAGCATAACAGAGTCACGGGCTGAACAACACCACCTTCATCCAAATCAAGGTCAATTGGGCCCGCTCAGCATTTTTATATGGGGGGGTTTGTATGAAGAATAGAAGTGGTCCAAAATTACCCTGGAAAAAAATCATGTTTCATTAACTTCCATTCAAACCTAAGAAGGTTTTTCTCGCTCCGCTGGGGGAGATATAAGGTTTAATCCTGACAGCGATGAAACGCCTTACATTGTGTGAACATTTCATGATGAATGGACCAATAGAAACACTGCAAAATGACTTGTTTATCTTGTTTACATTATACATTAAAAGATGCATTGCTATTTCTGAAAAACATGTTTTTCAAACATACAGATAAACAGATTGGGTGAGTGAAATATTAATTTAATTATGTAATTATTTTTTAAATTTTATAAAAAATGAAGGTAGTCCTCCATTTTTGTGTTACTTTATGTGATCTTGTCATTCTCAGTGCAAAGCTTTCACTCTATTATTTAAAAAAAAAAAAAAAAAAGGCTGGCCTCACAAAAGGATATCTTTCAGTTGTTTACAGTCTCTCTATTCCTTCATCTCACAAACCCAAAAGTCTGAGGTCAGAAATAAAATCTCTTTGAAAAGTAGAAATCTCTCTGTGAATTCCAGAGTTTCGTAGTGTTACCCATTTGCTTTAATGACAGTGTAATGAGCAGTTCAGATCCACCTGAATACACACTTTAATAAAAAGGAGACTCAAACACACACTTGCCATTTTTGTTCAAAGGTCTAACATGGTCAGTGTCACAAATTTGGTTAAAGAAATAGTCTAGAACCTCAGACTGATTTTTTTCATCGATCACAATAATAATAGTACATTTCCATGTAATACACGTCATTCCAATGCCCTTTATGTACATACACAATATGGACAAATGTATTGGGATGTCTGACCATTACACCAACAGGTACGTTAATGACATTGCATCCAAATACATAGACTTTAATATGGAGTTGGTCCCCCCTTTGAACTATAACAGCTTCCACTCTTCTTAGAATACTTTCCACAAGATTTTTGAGTTTCTGTGGGCAGTTCATGCCCATTCATTCTGTAGAGCATTTATGAGCTCAGGCACTGATATTTGACAAGAAGCTCTGGCTCACAATCTCCGTTCCAGTTCATCACAGAGGTGTTGGATGGGGTTGAGGTCAGGGCTCTGTGTGGCCAGTCAAGTTCTTCCACACTGAGCTCATCCAGCCACATCTTTATGGAGCACTGGGACACAGTCATGCTGGAATAGAAAAGGGCCTTCTCCAAACTGTGTCCACAAAGTTGAAAGCATGACGTTCAAAATGTTTTGGCATGCTGAAACATAAAGCCCTTCACTGGAAGTAAGTGCCCACCTGAATTCAGTCATAAAGAGGTGTATCCCAACACCTTTGTCCATATAGTGTGTATATTTGGACTTTCATTGTTGTGGTAAGTAAGCAACTCAGCATTTCCACAATCATGTGAATTGTGCTCTGAATATGTCTCAGGAACTGTAAAGACAGCATGAATACTGCCTCCAACCTCTCTTTATCCCTTACAAGTTTTGTTCCTGTTTTTATACGACTGATATGTAAATGAGCTCTGTTCTGTTTGGCTGCCTCATGTTTTGCCGGTCAAAAGCAGACTGGACAGAAACACTACTTCAGAGTAAATGGAGCTAAGTAGCTGCAGGCCATAAATGTAAATGGATATATATAAGTAGATACATGTTTTTTTGTGCCATCACCATAACAGTAAATTCAAAATGGTATGGTTTCTATTAATTTCCATAAAAATGGAATTCCATGTGGATGGCACTTTTGGAAGTTTACATGTTGCATCACAAAAATGGGACGGTTTCAGGTTTCCATAGATGGGGTCTTTAATGAACTGGAGAAGACGAAGTTAATGGGAAAAAAAATGTTCATATATGAAAGTAAATGCAATGCTGAGAAATCACAATTATTGAAGAAGAGTAGATTAAAGAGCCGAAATAGCTGCTTTTTTGTCTTGGGATTAAAAGGTTAATGTGGTAAAGCTGCTCTTTAACTCAAACCTCCAAATCAATGAATCTCTTTCTCTCTTTCTCTCTCTCTCTCTCTCTCTCTCACACTCACTCAACACTTCCATACGTCTTCCATCCACCCAGCTCCCGTTTGCACTCTGTTCTTTGGCCGCCCCCCCACCACCTCCATCCATCCATCTGACTGACAGCAGCAGAGAGTCAGTGGTAATAGTACCTTGGCAGAGTGACAGAATGCTAATACACTCTCTCTCTCTCTCTTTTCTCTCTCTTTCTCTCTCTTTCTCTCTCCGTCCCTCCATTCCACTCTCTTTCACTTTCCTCCTGCTCCATCACTCGCTCTTCACCAACCTGTCTCTCTTTTTTCTTGGGCACATAAGCACACACACGCATAGGCGTGTTCATATTTTTATTAGAACTCACCGATCATAAAAACAAGCCGAAAGGCTAATAAATAAAGTTGAGAGTGCTATTGTGGTAGTAAAGTTAATGCATATTAAATAAAGGATAAAGCTGATGGATAGCGGGGCAGGAGACTAACTCCTTTCTCAGTGGAGTCTCTCTCTCTCTCTCTCTCTCTCTCTCTCTCCCTCTCTCTCTCTTTCTGTCTCTCTCTCTCTCTCTCCCTCTCTCTCTCTCTCTCTCTCTCTCTCTCTCTCTTTCTGTCTCTCTCTCCCCCTCCCTCTCTCTCACACTCTCTCTCTCTCTCTCTCTCTTTCTCTCTCTCTCCCCCCCCCCTCTCTCTCT
>JBBIGA010047657.1:0-13040 GCA_037576975.1 Alestes dentex
GACTGACTGAGGTCTCCCAGTAAGGAAGTCCAGGGTCCAGTTACAGATGAGAGTTCCAGCAGTCCCAGCTTTACCGTCAGATCCTGATTAATGATGGTGTTAAAGCTGAAGTCTCTAAACAGGATTCTCATGTTCTCCAGCTGGATGAGGGCCAGGGGAAGGGTGGTGGCATCATCTTTTGAACAGTTGGGACGATACGCAAACTTCAGGGGTTCAGTGAGGGGTCTCACATCGAGCCTCTCACTTCATGATGAAGGGTGTGAGTGTGAGAGGAAGATAGTCACTGAGGCAGGACGCTGACGATATCGAGAGAGATACTGATGTCTGTGAGAACTTATATATAGTATTTATACCAAGCATCTCTGTATGTAGCATAGTCTATTCATATTGATTATTTTTTCTTCATACAGATTTTTATTTAGATTTTATTTAGACTTTATTTTATATTGTTCTTGTCTCTGTCTGCTGTTGCAGTAATTACATAAGCAGTTTCCCCTGGGATCATAAAGTTTTCTGATTCTGATTCTGAGTCAGACAGAGCACCTGGTCATTGAGGGCGGGGAGGTCTTCTTTGCTTCCATGTCACATGTTCACAAAGAAACTTGGTGATGACACCAGGTCTGTATCCTCCTGTATCCGTTCTTTCTCCAGCAGGGGGCGCCGCAGCAAAGGGCATGTTGACCTGACTATTTAACTCACATCTGTCCGGCTGGGAGCGTTTTATAACACAGCACATTAACTTAAAACTCTGAACTTAGAACAGTTGTCCTTGTCACAACACACCTAATTTGGTAATAAGCACACCTTCAGTATGTTAAGAAGAAGAATGCTAGTGGTCTCATATCTAACTCAAACAGTGTAGAAAAATATACAGCATCTGATACCCTCAGCTGTGATGGAATATATTGTTAGCACCAATATGTTTCAGTTGGACTCCTGCAGCTTTGGCAACAGAGAGTTGCTTCCTTCCACACAGGCACATTCAGTACTTGTGTGTCTGCCATTAGCTGCAGTGTTTGTGGTGAGTTCAAGATGAGATGAGATGGTAGCCGACAGGAGGTGATGGGCCAGGTTGGCACTAGATCTGTATCAGTTTGGTGTACCTGGGCACTTAGAGCCAGCAAAGTGTCTGCAGGACAAACCGTCTTCTCTAATACACATTTATGTGGCTGTTTGATGATGGGAGCAAATTGTGGTGCCAGCTGGGGAAAAGGTATCTGTAGGATCTCCAGGGGAAGAAATATATTTACCGTCAAAAAAGAAATTCATGCCCAAAAGTTAAAACTCCTACCTTTCTTTTACATAGACATGTAAAATCAGTTTATTCAAATCCATCTTAAAAACAGCATAACAACACACAGTCACAATGTTCATAAAACATGAATGAATTAAATAACTTTTAGATCTGACTGATGAACTTTACCATTGCATTTTAATCTGTAGACATTTTGAAAGAGTATTTACAGCAAAATTTCTTTAGTTTGTTAGTGTACAAACTAAATCACAAACTCAATTTAAAAACAATTATTGTTGTCCAAACTGTATCAACATACACAAATTTCACTTGCGATCTGAATTCCATAAACATTCACAGTTTTGACAGTGCATAAACAAACCAAGTAATTATACAGCAGTTCCTCCACTTGGTCTTCAATTAAAATATGTTTACCCATAAACTGTCAGCATTAAATATAACAAAATCCTTGTTTCCTCCACCTAACTTGCAAGAAAATACACAATCAGTAGTTGGTCTACTACTACTTTGTCTAAATATTAGATTGACCACGAAGCTGAAGACCTTTTCTCTTTCCTTTCAGAATGTGTGGTTTTACAGAACTGCAGCAACAGACAAAGAAATCTGTCAGGTGTCATCCGACGCCTAAATATCATTCATATTTGATGTCATAGGCAAGAGGCCCATCAATGGCAAAGCCTATGTAGAAGGACACTCTTTCCGTACTGCATCCACCTCGTAGACCTCCTATGTACACAGGACGCACTGGAATCTTCAGGGATTCGTATTTGGTGTAAAGCTCCCCTTGTTCAATGGTGCCTTTGACTCTAAGAAGCTCCTTTGTAATTTCCTCTTTTGTGAAGATTTCTCCTTTTTGCCACAGCACATTACGCTCCCTTACATTTTTGAAATGTCGGTCAAGTGCAGCTTTAGGAACCAACCGTTTAAGTCCATCAGACTTTCCCAAAAAGAAGTGTGGAATGGTTGCCCTTGCTCTATACATATGAGAAAACCTAGTTCGTGAAGATTTCTTGATGGATTCTACATAGGTAGAAATGTCTTTACAAGTTACTTTTCTACCAGGCCAGTGCAGCAGTAAGGCAAGATAGTAAGGCTCTGGGTTTTGGTGCTGTGTACCAACTTCTTGCAGAATTTCTTTCAACAGGTCAAAGAGTGCATCTTCTTTTTTTGCAAGAGGTGATCTGGGTGTGAGAAGCTTGAGGATTATGTGTGAAAGTAAGTGGTTTGTTTTGTCCTTTATAGATTTCGTGACAGCATTCCCGTAAATGAATGAGTATTTTTCCACAATTGTCTGTATTGTTTCTGTCTTGTCCTCTAAATACCGGAGAAGCCCCGGGAAGGAATCTGCCTTTTTCCCTTCAAGAAACGTTCTGCACTCCTCTATTTCCATGTTCAGACTCAGTTTGGGTTTCTGGTGTTTTTCTCTTTGGACTTCCTCAGGTGTAGAGCAAAACAGGGAAACATAGTTTTGATAGTGCTCAGAAATCTTTTTCCTGTTCTTTAGCTCTCTCTCCTTGTCTGCTCCCTTTTCCTTCATGTAAGTGAAATAAATTTCAAGGAAGTCGAAAGCGTCTTTCACCTGTGCCTTCATAACTTTGAGGTTGGGCTCATATTCTTGTAGGATGGAAATGAATGTTTTAGTGGTCTCGTTATCAGCAGAAGGTACACGTGAGGCTGATATTTTTCCACGAAGGAAGCTGTGAATATAATGTTCCTTCATGGGACCACAGTCATCAAAGCATGGAAGTTTCTTGATAATGCCGAAGACAGTCATGGCAATGTCAATCTCACCCATGTATCCTGATATGTTATAGGACCCTTTCCTGTACGGACCGTCCTGAAATTCAGGAGCTTCATCAGTCTTTGAGAGGCTCTGAGCCCTTTGGAAAGCCATCCTTGCTGATTCTGCCAGCTCAAGAAATTCTTTCAGTTCCTCAGGAGTGACTGGTCTGTTCTCCGGCTTTATAGATTCAAGTTTGTGCTTCAGCTCCATTCTTGAAACTTGTCCTACTGTGTCAACAGTGTAAGAATTCTCTTTGATATCTCTGGCATTTTTTGCCCAGTACTTTGCTTCTTCAAATTTTTTCTCATTCAGATAAAAATGCCTCGCCAGAGCTTGAGGTATTACAAAGTCCTTTTCAAGTCTAGATGATGCTGCAGTGAAGATGTTCTGAATTTTTTCAAGCCCATTTTGCCTAGTGATGATATCCTCAATTAAAGGGGAAAACAGAGTATCCTTTTCATCTCCTTCTGTCTTGCGTTGCCGAGTGATCAGCATGCTTTTTATGTCATGCATGAGGACATCTTGTCCTATGCATCTTTTGAAAAATAAGTCACAGTGTAGCATGTTGAGGACTACGTCAGATCTTGTGGTTTTGTATGTTTCTTCCAGTGTTTTGACACACCCAAGTGCTATCCTCTGATGGACAAAGCGGATTGATTTGTAGACTCCATATTCTTCATCTAAGAATTCAATTAACAAGCATGAGTAAGGCTCCATTTTCTCCAGCACAGATTCTCTCCCCCACAAAGCATTTCTGATGCCCAGGAAATCCTCACATAAAGGTATGGAGATCGCTGATTCACTTACATATGAGTTCAGAAGAGCCAAGATGGAGAGAAGCTGTGCTTGTTTGCTATCAATAACAATATCTTTCAGGATATTAGAAGCAACATTTTCCACATATTCCTGATTGAAATTGTTCTTCATTATCATGAAACTGTAGAAGTTGTCTGGTTTTTGGTGAATTTCTTGAAGTTCTTCCAGCTTGGTCTTGAATGCTTCTTGCTCCTGTGGAGAGAGTTCTGCAGTGATGTACTGGCTCTCCATGGTACAGTTTCTGAATCTTTCTTTTGGATTCTTGGCACGTATGCAGTTCAAAATGATAACAAAAGCATTGATTTCACCGAAGGTTTTCCTTAAAGATCGCTGGAGTTCATGTGTGCTTTCCACTTCCTCCTCAGAGCTTTCCACTAGCAGCAGAACGGGAGTGTTAAATGATTGCTCACTTTTCCCACATTTCATGAGGTAAGTAACTTGTTGTGCCACTTCTTCTTTGCAGACAGTGTTGTCCTTTAACACAGCACATCTGAATTCTTTTCTGAGACTCCATAGTATGTGCATGGCTAAAGTGGTTCCTCCACAGCCAGGATGGTGAAAGAGATTCAACACAACACAAGTACTCGAAGTCGATTTGATTTGTGACTTGATCATGTTCTTCAATTGACCATATTTGTCCCGTTTAATGAATGGTTTGGCTTGGGGCTTTTCTGAAAAATAGAAGTTCCACCATTTCACTTTTTCTCCTCTGTAGAATTCAACCTCTGTTTGAATCTTGAACTCTTCAAATTCCTGGCTGTCTTGGTCATACATGTTTTCACATTGGTTTTGGCAGAGGATGTCGAGAGCTGGCATCAAATCCTCATCGATTTTGTTCAGAATTACTGAACTCCCATCAACTGATGTTAGCAGTCTTTTTGTATTGTGATGGCTTTGTCCAAGTGATAGTACAGTCCCATTGATTTCACTGAGCTCGAGTTCGTAGATGCTTTGCCCACTGATGTCATGGTCACTTTTGGCTTGAATGAAGTCTTTCCATTTTAGAAAGGTGTTCTCAGATGTGCATATACTCAGAATATTCTCTGCACCTCCAAGGTTGGTGTAGAATGACATGAATGTGTGAATAATGGGATCAATCATGGCCTCAACAGGAGAGAGAAGAAGGAATATTACCAAGTACCTTCCTCTGTGCAGAGTTTCAGGGTTGCAAAAAAAGGAAACCATGTTCTGCACCTCTCCAGCTCTCTTAGTCAGCCACTCTCTAGGAGCCAGAGGTCTTTCAGACTCTGCATCCAGGTCCTCTCTTCCATTGCAAGAAATCCAACTAGTTTGTTTATACAAGTTGAGACTTTTCATCAACATTTCTGCATCTCCATTGAATTGACTTGGTTTATGGAGATTTGCAAATCTGACCTTTCTGTAGCTGCTGCAGAATCCATTTACGGCGGAGCTTGGATCAAAGTCTAGGACACAGAATGTTTTTATTGTTGTCATGAACTCCAGATGTTGGAGTTGCTCAGGGTGGGCTTTGTTTGTTACAATGATATAGTAATCATAGTATCCAAGTGTTTTCCCTCCACATGTTAGCATTTTTTTCAGTTTTACACCATGATTTGAGTTTCGTTCAGCTTCAGATTCCCTTTCTGCTTCAAATCTTCTCGTGTCAACGGTGGATAGATTTCTGTTCATCGTTGCAAATTGTTGTTTGTTGACCTGCTTAGTTGCTGCACCTTCTCTAATGTAAAACTGTGCTTCATAGGACTTTGTCCCCTTAGGTTTTTCAGTCAGAGTCCTGAGATGGAATAGCTTACCCTGGACAATACTGTGGGATGGAACAACATCCACCTCTATGACATATTTGTTGGTTGGGGTATTATTTTCATTAAGAACTTCTACAAAGCGTGGTTGCCTGATACACAGTTTTGCAACTTCAGCATTGTTCTCAAAGAGTGTGTTGAGTCCATTATTAAAGTGATCAATGATTTTATCTTTTTTCCCAATATACACCCCAATAATTTGACCATGTGAATAACCTGTGCCTTTAGAATCTGCTATGCCAAAATGAATAGTGCCATTTGTCCGACTGTTCATGCATCCTGCCGCAAACTGAAACACCTCTTTGTTTATTTTTTTCTTCATTTCATCTAGATCTTTTGTATTTTCTGCGGATTTGTATTCATGAACTGGATCGATCAGGTTGCCTGGTCCTGTCTCGGGTGGCAACACATAGTTTAGAATGTAGCTGTGAGGGACAGAATGCTGGTCGAAGGGATGAAAGCTGCAGGAATATGAAGCATTTTCTTGCCTCCCTGCACTCTGTCCCTTATCTCGATTCTTCTTTCTTACTTCACTTCCAGTTTGTGAAGATGAATGTTGATCCAAAGGATGGAGGCTGCCAGACTGTGGAGTGTTTTGATCTTTCTGGCCTTGACACTGCACACCATGGGATTTGTCTGTATTTAATATGCCTTCAGGTTCTGACCTGCTCGAATGCAAGTCAGAGGGATGAACATTTTCTCCCCTTTCCTCAAATACTGTTTCCTCACATTTGCTTGTATGTTTATCAGTTAGACCAGTTGATGTTATTGATTTGTCTGTGTTCTTTGTCATTTCTGTCAAATTCTGATGGTGCACATTGCTCAGTAATTCGTTAACCTCTTCTTCATCTGAGCTCGGCTTGTGAGTTTGTTGGATTTCTTGAGTTTGGGATTTTTTTAAGACTTTGAGTTTACTGATAATCTTAACAGCTGGACCATGTTTAATACCGAGATGACACAGATCATTCAGCTGATAACAGAGTAGCTCTTCACCAGACACCTCCTCCTCGTATATCATGTCTGCATATTTTTTTTGCACATGAACCTCCTCACACAGCCACTGATGTACGTGTTCTCGTGTCCACTCTTTAGCTCTCAGAGGAAGATCTATTTTGTGACTCATATCTTTCTAAAAAAAAAAAAGGAAGAAAAACATGTTGCTGTAAATGTTCAAGAATTGGTTTTACCTGTGTATGTGATTTGTAAATTAGTTTACAAAATGAATTTAAAAGCAGTAAATCTGTCAATTTAGAAAGAATCCTAGAGTCATAAAGGTGAGATGCTGTGTATCTCAGATTTTGTTTATTTTTTATTTGTTGTTTGTGACTTAAAACCAAAGTCTGTTCCAGCTGTATTCTGATGTCTCACCTTTTTTTGCTTTCCTTAAAATTATATTATTTACTAATTAAAAAACAGCTGATTTGGGAAGCCATGTTTAGGATTTCATATAGAATTTGAGTAAAAATGTTCTCAGCTGAACAGTTGAAACAAAGGCAAATTTTGTTCTCATTATGGAAAAAAGTACAATAAAGTGATAATTGGTGCTAACAGGCAAACAGAAGTGAAAAGTTAAAAGTTGCAATTTGTGCTTAAACTACAATATTTCATTAACATTACATCAAAACCTTAGGTTCATACAACACATATCAAGATACAGACATGAAAAATTGTGTGAACCTTAATTTATGCAATACCGTTGATGCATTATGTCCAATTTTATTTAAATTTGATCAGTCGAAGACAAGGCAGAGGCTTGTATCTCCTTAGTCACAATACAGTAAACATATATCAAATGATTCTTAATGCTTTTTTTTTTTTTTTTGCTAAAAGCATTTCACTGTTGCTTCAACTTGTGAATAATTTAACAAGCATAGCAGTGGTGAAATGTTCTAACCTTTTGCCACAAGGTTTTTATTACTTACTGGAATAATGTATAAAATTTGTTGCTGTTTGTGCCAAGTTTCCAAGCTTACTCACCTTGGGCGGGGTGTCACAAATGCAGAAATGCGAAACCCAAAGGTCACTATACAACATACAGAAGAGTAAAAGATTATATAAAACCAAATTCAAATGACGAAGTGTACACAAATTTAAACATATAAAGAAATCCAAATAAAGTGCTATGTTTATGTGATCATGCTTGTCAAGGTATTTAATGTATTACTTTTTGACCGTACATTTAATAGTAGAAATAATAGGTACGGGAAAAACTAGAATTATACTTTATACCTTAAAGATGACTTTGGTTGGGTTTTAGAAGGACAATTTCTTTGATCCCTCTTCCTTTGTGTGTGCTGAGGGCCTTCTGTGTTATTTACATTATGTCATGCACTTCTCAAAGTGTAAACATGCAGTTTTTAATGAATTTAAAATGAATAGAATAGGTTGTATTTTTATATTTTGCCAAACTAAATGCAGACTTTTACTCCAAAAAAATAAGCAAATGTATGAGTATAGACCACCTCAAGCTCAAATTTATTTCTATCAGATTTTTTGCAACAGGTGTTCTCAGAAATCCAAACTTGTTTCTTCTTCGAAAATGCATAATTGTTTATGATTCCTGTTTATGTTTAGAAAATCAATTGTGATTTTTAAAAAACATATAAACAGTCACTAAATTGCTAAACATTAAAATCTTACCTTGATTGAGCAGTTCATGAATAACTCAAACTTGTATGTCTGAGGTTGTATGTCTGGGGTGAAGTCAAAATCAAAGCAACATTTGAATGACTGTCTAAAACTGACGTAGCATCTGTAGAGGTATGAAAAGCAGTTTCTCTTCCTGGGTTTTGAAAGCTCTCTTTATTGTGCCTTGCCCCCTATTTGCATACTTGTCCTTCCCTTGTTTCCTGATATGCATGCGGAAACACTCCTTAAAAGAGGCGTTTGAGTGACTGAGTAAATTTGATTTTATGTTTTAAAATATGTAATAGGTGCAGTCTTCCTTACTGTAAGTGTATAATGTAAAATATCACTAATATCCATGTAAATGTTTCTTTTTTCATTCCTATAAAACCTGTAAAGTTACAGATGTATTCTACTTATACTGGATCTGAACAGAAGACCCTTGTTTGTTTGATGTGAACACTTGTTTGTAGTGGCTTTGGAAGGGCAAGCTTACATATGCTTTGCATCAGTGCTTAAGTGGGGAAAAGGGGAGTGACATTCAAAATCCACTGGTGCAAAGGTATTTTCAGACCCATATTTTTTGTCCCACAATTGCACTTGTAGTACCACATCTTTAAACAGGTGTTTTTGATGATCTGTCAAAGTCTAAGCTATCAGTTTCATTTGTCAAAGTTGGCATGTTCTTCTGAATTGCAAAAATGCTGTGCGCCTGTGCTGCTGAAAACAAGGAGATGTGTATGTTTTTGCAGTCTGACGAAGAACAGCTAGCTCACAGCTTTTTATAGAAACGAAAGCCTCCCCACTACTGTTATAATGGCTGGTCATGTCCTGCATAGAAGCACAGAACATCCTGTCCTCAGCCTTTCTTTGACACTTGCAACCCACAGTCAACCCAGACAAAAACATTTTAACTGCTTAATGTGGTTCAGAAACTTATTTCAAATTTTGTAATGTATTTGACATGCTACACTCCAGTGCCATTGTGTTCCAACAGAGCTGGTCTGTTGCTGAGTGTAAATATCCTATGCTTACATTAGTGCCATTCAGGCTTAGCAGATGTTTTGGTTTGTCTAAGAAAACCTAAATGAAAATGAATGATGTTCAAATATTCTCTCATTTAATCAGTTTTTGTTGCTGTATGGATCTTTGTGTCACGTCTCTGAGTGTATCAAGTGATCCAGAGCACAGGGTTTACCAAGGCATTGGGATTTTCTTGTATATCATGTGGAAGGCTGGGTGAACGTGCATCTCTTAGAAACACTACTGACAAAAAAGGAGGAATGTGATCCAACTTGAAAACGAATCAGCGGATAAAGACCCACCCAATGAGCGCGGTCCTGCCGAAAAGCACCTGCAGTAGCTGAAAGGGTTTTAGTGCTGGGTGTATAACCTCTGTTCCATAACAGAGAATGATGAGGTACAAAATTCAGGTTTTTCTGCTTTGTCATTGAGCATGGTGTAGAGTTGCTCAGAGAAGAAAATACAAGCTTCATGCCTTCTCAGATATCAAAGCATGTGGTTCAAGAATTTTTCATTTCAAGATTTTATACACAATGAAATGAAACAATGCTCCTTCCAAACTACGTTGCCACACAAACAACACAAGACAATCAAAGAGCAAGCAGGATAGGACTAAAGGGAGAGTGCAAGAGAAACACAAGAGCAACAGTACAATCATATTCATAACCGTGCAGTTGACAGGAGTGGTTACAGCACTAGTTTGAGTATTATGACAGATTCTAGCAGTTTAAGTGGGCAAAAAATGCAAAATAAGCATCAGTAGCAGTGTATGATACATAATAAAGGTTGTTACAGCAGTTGAGATGTAAGTTTTCTGGGTTTTTTTTGACTTGTTATTTATTGCACTCAACATAGAATACATGAAGACGTACATTAAGTCAAACCTGCCCCAGTTCACCGTACACTCTGTTCCGTACATTTTTACAACTATACACATCCATATAAGACAACCTGTCCTGCAATCATACATACTATTGATACAGTATATCACAGTCTCTGACACCATCATAATCCCTTGCGTTATTAGGTGGACTAGCTAGTCTGAAACAGGTGTTGGTGAGGAACTAAATGTTTTATGGACAAAGAGAAAAAAACTTAACAGTAAGTAAACAAATAAATAAAAAGAGGTATTCAGAGCTCAGTTATTATTTGTGTTATTGGTTTCCGTCTAGTCTTAAATGTTCCTAGTTTCAGTTGTCTTGCTGTAGTTTTTTTCTGTAATAGAGACCTTTTTCACTTAACCAGTATGTTCAATCTTTAACTATCAGATCCTCAGGCAATATCCCCAGTAAGTACAGGTTTGGATCAAGATGTAACTCAATACTAGGGTTGCCAACCGTCCCAAATTGTCCAGGACATCCCGATATATGGGTGATTTTGATTTGTCCCTTCAGAGGCAGCTCCAGTCCTGTATTCCAATCACAGCCTTGGCGGCCAATAATAGACTACTGTAAGGGGCAAAACTCATGCAAGCGTTGCTGAGACACGGTTGTTGGTGAGTGTGTGTGCACTGGCCACTAGTGGTGAGCGGTGACAACGTTATAGACTGTGTGGTTTGTCATTTTACACTGTGACATGTGTAGATTTATAGTATGAAACTTGCGATTTCCATTATTGTTGGTCAGCTGCTCCGTGCGCGCACCTGCAAGAAAGTGTCCCTCATTTGGGTTTGAGAAAGTTGGCAACCCTACTCAATACCCAAGACTCTTTATTTCCTTTTGCACACATTTCCAATAGTTTTCAATCTTTGAGCAGTCCCAGAGCATATGAGTGAAGTCACCCACTGCCCCACACTTCTTGCAGCATTAATCAGCGCTGCCATTCAGCGGACCAACGAGAGGTAGATCATGCAGCATCGCCGCCGGCACCCCCCGGGACGATTGTTCCATGTAGGTGACAGGGTTCGGCCTTATCTACGCACCAGGGAGTCCAGGAAGCTCACTCCCGCTTCATTGGCCCCGTCAGGATCACTCAACGGATTAACCCTGTCACCCTCTGGCTCCAGCCGCCTGCTGCGCTCCAGGTCCACCCAGTTTTTCATACGTCGCAATTAAAACCTGTTCATATTTCCCCCACATCTCCCCAGATTCCTGCCCCCCCTCCCCCCTGGATGGTGGTCCTGTTTATACTGTCCATCGCATCCTTGACTCGTGTCGGAGGGGTCGTGGCTCTCAGTATCTGGTTGACCGGGAGGAGCAGTCTTGGGTGCAAGGTCAGTTTATCTTGGATCCGTCCTTGATTCAGGACTACTGTCGCCGGATATCCACCCTACCGGGTCTGCCTGGTACCGGTCCTGGAGGGGGATACTGTCACACACATGGGTCGAGAGATGCACAAGAGGGACCAGAAATGAGGTGCGTCACATGGTATGTAAGCCAAAGAACAGAGGTAAACATCAGCTCAGTCATGACACCCTTATTCACCCTTATTCTTGGGGGCAAGTAGCAGTTTACATTTAATTCTTGCCTTTTTGTTTTGCCATAAAAACTTTGACACACTTTTATCCAGCATTTTAAAGGTAAAACTAGGGATCCTAATTGGAAGTGACTGAAACAGGAACAAAAGCCTTGGCAACACATTCATTCTAATTATTTCTACACTCCCATTGAGAGTCAAAGGTAGAATCTCCCATCTATCTAGATCCTTCTTAATCTCTTTTATAGTTTGCATCAAATAACTGTGAGACACAAGAAGTAATAATAACACCTAAGTACTTTTATAGAACTCTCTTGGAAACCCACCCGTCCTCGGTGATTTTTTTAAGCATTTGTATAGTATCCATTATTTCCTATTTAGAAATTGGCTTAGTAATTTCAGCTGCCTCTTTGACTAACAACGTTGGTAAATTATTTTTTTTAAGGAATGTTTGAGTTTCACTAATCATTGAGCTTAGTTTCAGAGTCATCATATAGTTTTTTTTAATAATCTTGTTCTTTTCAGCTCACAAAATATGGACTTATCCACTTTTCTTTCATTCTCCCTTTCCAATTCCTTAATCTTATTTTCTAATTATTCTTGTTTTTTTGAGTCTAGCTCAAATCTATAAATGGGTACTTTTAATTATACTGTTATTATTTCAGTTATATATAGTAATACTATATATAGTAATTCATATTGATACATTAATTCCACTTCTGTGTCCCAAAAAGCAAAATAACATAAATATGTTCTGCCCAATATTTGATGCAGTCTGCAAATGGGGTTAAAAAATTTTAAATGTTTTTGGACTGTAATCATGTTTTTGATGGTAAACAAGTTGCAACACTAGAACTGGGAAGCATAAAGATTGCTAGAGTGGGTTGCTGGGTGGTGTGAGTTTGGTAGTATATTCACAGTAGATCCTCAATACTGTGGTGAGCCATTGATTAAGAGGTTAATATTACCAAGCGTAATATTTGTCTTAGCAGTAAAGTTAGATATCTGGCTTCCTTCTTCATTAGCCAGCCTGCAGGGAAAACTTTCCAACAGGAGGATGGAGAGGTTTTTGGCTTTTGGTGACAATGAGCTCATAAGTGTGCTTTATCAACTACATTATCAATTCAATTCAATTAAATTCTGTTTCATTTATCCAACCAAGTTGTCACAAAGCAGAAGACAGAAAACCAAGAAACCTCAGGAGGAACCAAGACCTGTCCTCCTTAGGTCGACCCGGAGATAGAAAAAGAGTCTTAATGGGGATCTTTATCTTGACGAGTGAGAAGATGCCTGAGGAATGGAGGAAAAGTGTCCTGGTGCCAATTTTTAAGAACAAGGGAGATGT
>JBBIGA010047703.1:0-13039 GCA_037576975.1 Alestes dentex
ACCCCTCCATGATTTCTAAGTGGGAGAACTTGCAAAATTGCAGGGTGTTCAAATACTTATGTTCCTCACTGTATATTCGTCCACCACCAGAGGCTCAGAACCAAGGAATTCTGTGGCGACTAAAGAAGTGCGTTTACGGATTAGCAGATGCTTCTCTTTATTGGTATAATAAAGTAAAAGACACTATGCATCACTTGGGAGCTGTTGTGTCACAAGTTGACCCAGCAGTTTTCTACTGGCTAGATGACTCCTCTCATGTAATGGGAGTACTCGGTTGCCGTGTGGATGATTTTATCTGGGGGGGTTCCGAAATGTTCTCCACAACAATCATACCATGGTTAAAAGCAGCTTTCCATGTTGGAGCACAACACCTTCAGCTACATTGGAATGGAGTTCTACTCCATGAATGACATGATACAGGTACAACAGAGTACGTACATTAAGAATCTGGATCCAGTGCACCCGGCTAGAGCTGCTGAGCGAGATGCTCCACTAACAGACCAAGAAACTGACATGCTGCGATCAAAGATAGGCCAAATACTATGGGTGGCAAGACAAACGCGGCCAGATGCAAAGTGCAATGTGGACATTTTAGCATCCAGTACAAAAGATGCTACTGTTCAAACTCTTCACTCTGCAAATAAGCTAATCAGGAAGCTCAAATCTGAAGAGGTGACCTTGAAATTCCTGCACTTAGGCAAAAACAGCTCCTTACAGCTAGTAGTGTTCAGTGATTCGTCAGTGGGCAACCTTCCTGATGGAGGCACTCAGGGTGGACTATGCTCATGGGAGAGAATGGAAAATTCTCACCTATATGTTGGCAGTCAAAAAGAATAAGAAGGGTTGTGAGAAACACTTTAGCAGGAGAGACACTGGCCCTTGCAGTAGGTGACTGCAAGCACAGAGGTTTACCTATTGTATGTGTAACTGACATCACTCACTGCTGGATGCTGTCAAGTCAACCAAACCTGTCACAGACTATGGCTTGAAATCAGCAATGTTAAGGAGCTCATTCAGTTGGGAATCATCCATCACATCATGTGGTCAGCGACAAAAGATCAGCTTGCTGATTGCTTGACAAAGAAAGGAACGTCAGCGCTCCTCCTACTGAAGGCCTTCAACAAAGTTGTGTGGCACCTTAAGCAATAAGTGAACAAGACATCAAACCTAATGGACTCTTTGAATATTGATACAAATATTTTGATTTAAAATTCAGTTTAAGGAATAGTTCTATGTACATTAGGAATCCATATTTATTAAAGAAAAAGGGGGAGTTTGTTAAGTGTAAATGCGCATGTGTGGCGCAAGGGGAAGTTAGTGAAGAGAAGTTTTGCCAAGATGGTATTGTTCAGAATGGCTCAGTAAAGTTTCACATATTTTGTTACACAGTTACCTTTAATTTAAGTAAATTCAGCCAAAAAATATTTTTAAGCAAAGACATATATCACAATTATTGAAAAGGACATCATGTTGAGTGTGGTGGAGAACCTTTGTATCAATGTCTTTTTTGCATGTTTAAAATGAATTGTTTTTACTGCCTTGGTTCAGTCCAAAATAACCAAACTACAGACACAAGTGCAGCATTAAATAATGGTTTTACATTGTTGTTAAAATAATTTCTAAATTGTTGTTGTAACTTTTTTGATCTTAATGTGATTTAAACACCTTTTTAGAATAATGGTCATGGTTTAAGAATGACTGTTTTCACAAATACAAATTTTTTTTGCAGAAAACTTGTTCATGTATGGTCTCCTGGATCAGTTTGTCAAGCTAAGTTTGTTTTAATTTGCTTGCTGTCTTCTAAATGTCCATCTTGCTATGGCGTTAGCTGCCTTGTTGCATAGTTAGTGTTGCCCATTGTCTCAATATGTCTTACACCACTGCTTTCACCTGGCCTGAGAAAGACCAGAGTAGATTAGATTACAATTCTGCTAACTAACTTACCCTATTCCTATCACAAAACAGACTTCAGGACCCAAACCAGTGTGGTTTCTAAGCAGCATAATCTAGAGGAACTACACTCTTCGTTGTCACAGAGCTTCAACTGGCAAGCTAAGTTTGTTTTAATTTGCTTGCTGTCTTCTAAATGTCCATCTTGCTATGGCGTTAGCTGCCTTGTTGCATAGTTAGTGTTGCCCATTGTCTCAATATGTCTTACACCACTGCTTTCACCTGGCCTGAGAAAGACCAGAGTAGATTAGAATGTAAACTGTTGAGTGGGTCTACCAATTACTATATAAATTACCTGGCACTTGTTGTTAACAGCCCATTAGCACTCCACCTCCAAAAGTTATCCTGGACTTAAGATTCTGAACCTAACTGGTGAAGCACCAACTTTTGTCCTTTTTGCTTCAACCTCTGTTTTATCAACATTTGCATTACCCCGATAGCTGATCACACATCTCACAAACCTTTTACACCCTCTTCTGTTCTTCCAGAATGTATGTTGTTGACTATGGAACAGCTAATCTTCCATCTTTGGTCTGGCATCTCTTTACTCTCCTTGCATGACTGGCAGAGGTTGGTACACAGTGCTGCTTCTCTCCCTTCTCTCTTGTTCACACTCTTTTTTTCCTTTGAATTCCATACTGAACTCATCCTGTTAGACTCCACACCATTGTTGTTTATTGCATCCCTGACACAGCAGTAATATTAAATGAAGAACTGGACATCCTCAGCTCATTCCCAAATGATGGCTCTCTACTCATTCGTCTTGGGGACTTCAACCTTCAAATTAATAAGCTACATAACTGCAGCATACTCATGGTTTTATCATCTTTTGCCCTGTGTCTTAAGTCTCTTCTGACCCATAATGCAGGTAACATCCTTGACCTTGTCTTTATAAGGAGAACAGAGAGCTGTGGAGGAAATCACATCTGAACTCTGATGTTCTTTCAAACTGTCCTAGTTTGCCACTGAGATTTTTGCCTCAAAGTGCTCTTTCTTCAAAGCAAAGCTAGTTCCCTGTTCACCTGTTCCCTCTTCCTTTCCTCACAGGATGATACCACCTTCTCATAGATCCTCTGCCCTTAATCATTTAAATAATACATGGCGCCATGGCAACTACCCATGTCCCAACTGCCTTCAAATCAGCTGTAGTCACACCGGTTCTAAAAAAGCCCATGCTAGACATCACTGATGTAAACAACTACAGACCAGTATCTCTTCTCTCCTCCCTACCAACAATTCTGCTAACTAACTTACCCTATTCCTATCACAAAACAGACTTCAGGACCCAAACCAGTGTGGTTTCTAGAAGAACTACACTCTTCGTTGTCACAGAGCTTCACATAAACAAATAAGCTAAACTGTTATTGGTTCTGATTCTTCTAGATCTTTCTGCAACTTTTGATACTGCCAATCATCAGACCATCCTGTCATCACTCGCCTGCTTTAGAATCACTGGTTCTGTCACAATTATCAGCAAGAAACACCAATGGTGTTCCTAAGGGTTCAGTGCTTGCCCCCCTTCTTTTTTCTTTACACACTTGCGTTAATGGTTGACCTCCCTTTTGAAAAGTTAAATACATGCATGAATACATGCACCAAGACTCAGGTTTGCAGATTCAGTTTTGGCACCTAAATGGTAGAATGAAATTCCCCTGAACATTAGAGTCCATTGCTGTCTTCAAACGGCAACTGATGACCCACGTCTTCAATGAGCATGTAAGTATAACTCAACTCGGTGAGTACTTAGGATAATAACTACATGTTCATGCCTTGATTATAAATAACACAACTAACAAGCTCTTATTTTAAGTCTAGGTTTACTAGTATGAGGGACATTCTTTGTAGACTTTAAAGCACCCGTGTACATTACTCTGGGTAAGAGCATCTGCCAAATTTTGTAAATGCAATTTACATAAGTGTTAATTATATATGTATGCTACCCTTGGGTTTGTTAAAATCAGGATGAAAATGGAGAAAATAAGAAAAGGACTCTTACATTCTGCCAGATGCCAAAGGGGACCACCTTAATATTGGTAAGATTCACTCCACTTCTGCCTAGATACCTGCAGCACAAACATGAACACACACAACTGAGTGCCTTCACTTATCTAACTACGCATAAGTGATGCTCATCACAGTAGTACTCACATTTTTTCATCATAATCTTTGTCTGTTGCATGTGTAAGGTATGGTAGATTATTATAGACAGAGGCAATTTCCTGACCAAGAACAGTACACACACTTAAAATAAAAAACACAAGACAGTGCCGAATTCCATGATTTGTGCCTCTGAAACAATCAAATACATAGATTTACAGCTTATTTTAAAACATCGTTGACTGAAGTATTCATGAAAGTGTTTTACAGAAACACGTTTTTTTTTTTTTTACTGACAGGAAATAGGCCAGTGTATTCTACTGCAATTGTATTTTGAGACAGCGAGCTTTCTTTTCTATCATTAATATGCATTGTATCTGGCTGTGAACAGCAGTACAGACGCAGCAGATGCTGGAATATTCCTTTAATATAAAATATTCCTTTAGTCATGTAGACTCTACCCTACCAGAACACAGGCCGAGCGGTGTCTCCCACATATATAGGAACATCTGGTCGCTTCTCTGCAAGGAGCTTCAGGGTTGGATAGCTGAATAAACACATAAACAGATATTTCAGTTATTATAGAAAACATAACTTTCTGCCACCTTTTGCCAGCAAATACACAAGTTAAAATTAGAATAAATGCAAACAAAAAAGAAAGCATTCATTATCATCAAGATTTGTGCCATTTGTAAAAAGTACTCAAAGTTTTGTAAGCTGATTAGAAGAACACAGGTTTGGTTACAGATTTCACCATAATGCCACCAACCCTTGCATGGACTTGTTAAGCTCCAGTAACACCACAACTGACTTCTAATGAAGTATTAAGCAGAACCAGGTTTTTTGAGGTATTTAGTGAGAGCCACTTTGTAATAGTGGGCTTCCATGAGGAGCAGTCTAAAAATGATTAAGCAAACACATCCACATGCATAACACGACTATTTACTGTATTAATATATTTGTATACATTCTAATATTAGCTTTTAAAAACATATAATGTTCAACTAAACAGGTTTTAAAATATAATTTTCTCAGGTGTCTAAGACTTTTTGTGGCATCCACAGTCAGTGGTCATTAGAGGCCACCATTGTTTAATTTGTTAGTCCGGAACTTTTATGTTGAAAAAGATAGCCGCAGTATGTTCACTGCGTCCACCTGCACGTTAAGTCATGGCTGTTTAGAGTTTATGTTGGTAAATGTGCTATATAAATAAACTTGAACTTGAACTAGTACTATTCTGGCACCCACACTAGCCCACACGCCAACGCCTCAGCTCCTGCCCACGCCGGCGCCCCAGCTCCTGCCTACGCCGCTGCAGCACCGGCTCCTGCCCCCGCTGCTGCAGCACCTGTTCCTGTCCCCGCCACGAAGGACCCAGCATCAGTTCCTGTCCCCGACGCGAAGACCCCAGCACCAGTTCCTGTGCCTTTTTATGTTTGGCTTTTGGAAAATAAAACTACTTTCTGAGAAATGGAATTCTGCACCTGCACGGAACGTGACATTTTTGCATGATAATGTAAATATAATAAATTACGGGCAGTTGAAGTGAATATCAATGATTTTTCCATTACAATGACCTGTGGTGGGATATATAGGCAGGAACCAAACAGTTCTTGAAACTGATCTTGAAGCAAGAAACATGGAAAAGCATTAGGATCTGAGTGACTTTGACTTTAAGTGACAATTGTGGTGGCTGGATAACTAAGAGCATCTTCAAAATGGCAGGTGGGGTGTTCCGGGTATGCAGTGGTCAGTATCTACTAAAAGTGGTCCAATGAAGGTCAGCCAGGTAAACAGGCCATAGGATAATGAGCATCCAAGGCTCACTGATGCAAATGTACATGGGGCGCATAGGCTAATCAATTTGATCTGATCTGAGAAGACCTAAGGTGGCAAAAATAGCCAAAAAGTTTCATGTCAAATGTGATAGAAAGGTGTAAGAACACAGTTTACCACAGCTTGCTGTATATGGTGCTTCATAGGCTCAGAATGGTCAGAGTGACCCAGCTGCCCCCTGTCCACCACCAAAAGCACCTAAACTGGGTTTGAGAACTGGGTATCAGAACTAGACTATGAAGCAATGGAAGAGGTTGGCCTGGTCTGGTGTGATAAAATTAAGTTTTCTTTTGTTTCATGTGGACAGCCAGGTTCCTGTGCTTCACTTACATTTATTTAAAAAACGAATTTCCCAGATCTCAGTCCATTAGAGCATCTGTGGGGCATGCTGTACAGACAGGTCCTCCAGTGTGTCCTACAGATGACACAACCACCTGACTAAAATTGTGTAGGTCCCCCACAAAACAGCTGTTTAACTTACAGGACTTAAAAGATCATCCAAGGCCATTGCCTTGATGGGACACAGCTGTTTTGTGGGGGACCTACACAATTTAAGATAGTTGGTTGTACCATATTTAAGCTTGTTTCCTGTAGAATATGTATTAACTTATTTCATGTAAAATATAGAACAAAAATAAAAGTAAGCTGTAAAGTAAAATGACCTGGTATTAAACCAATAACTAAATCTAAGTATTTGTAATGGGTAAAGATTAAGAAAGAAGTTTTAAAGAATTGAAAATAAAGAATATTGACAACTTTTTTTGCATTCCTTCATAATGCATTAATTCATAATTATACGTGAACTCATGTATACATGTTAAGTAATGACACCTTAATTACTTCTCTCCTTTGTGTGGTGTGGTGAATACCTAGCTACATATATTAGCATCTTTGCTCCAGTGATACTAAAAAAAGAAAAATTCAGACTCCAAACTTGCTTTGACTGATCAAATAAATTTGGGGGCAAGGGAGAAAACAGGCTACATGAGATTTGCTGAATTGCTTTATTGCTTTAATAGGAATGGTACTAACCTGATTAGTAACCTGATAACACTGATTAATGTATTTATTTCTCTGACTAGTACTGCTGTTGTGTTTGAAGATAAACTCACCTGAGGTGGTCTGAGTGCATGTGGCTGATGTAGATGAGGTCAGTTTGGCACATTCGCTCTACTGCATCTTTTGGGGGCTCATGCAGGAGCCACCAGCCCCGGGCAAATGCTGGACCGGTCAGCCATGGGTCAAACATCATGCTTTTACCACCTGCATTCAGCTCCATACACGCATGGGTTATGTAGGTCAGCTGAGGACACAAACACACACACCAGGCATTCTGTGTGGATTTTATTTAATCAGCTTTCACAATGGAAACACACTTTTGAATAAAATAATCAGTGTTTACATGGCCACATACTATTATAGGTCAGAGGAAATCATCCGCCCCGACCCTGAGCGCAGGACAAAGCGGTAGAAAATGGATGGATAGATGGAAATCATCCGTTGTGTCATTGCACTAATTTCTGCAAGCCAATTTCTCATGTTAATTTTTCACCTTTTTAAAAACCTTTTTCTTACACCACTCCAACATCTGCCATTCTGTAGCTGCACACACAGTGACTATTTACATTAATTTGCAAAATGTGGCAAAACTATAACCTGTTTGACTAAAATATACTTGCGTAATTTTGAATGATCTATAATTATGTTTTTCTGCATGTTTAATATTACAGTGTACCGAATCATTGAATATCGGCACATGTCTAAACTGTGTATGTTGTAAAATGCGGATTCCCCCTCAGTTCAGCACTTTGGCAGTTCAGTGACCTTAAATGAAGCTATAAATGCATGCATACATAAATGATGTATGATGACAATTGTTTTGCACTTAAGTTTCAGTGTACACTACACAAAGATACATGCACAAACCCTCTGTTCTGTCTGACCAGTTTTCATTTTGCTTCATTGGTAAACAGTGAGAGGAATAACAACTGTTTTATATGTTTGTTCCAATATGTTATATCTACTGTTGTTCAGTTTGGCTTAGAAAAACTTTGGGCCTATTTAACAGACAGGTATTATGTTTAATCATGGACTATTTTTCTTTCATGTTACCGTAACCTCTCCAGGCTGTAGTTCCAGTGCTGGTCTGGGATCAGTGGTCCAGGGTTCAGGAGGGTCTAATTCCAGCAGCTCCAAACACCCATCTGCATTTTCCCTCACCTCTACACATAGACAAAGAAATAACTTCATTTAGCATATTCACCCCTTCAACATGTCTGGAATATTCCACAAATTATATATTCAGGAATATGTTCTAAAATAAAATAAGAGGATTGTACAATAAAGTACAACCCCCTTACCTAAATTATGAAGAATATACATGGCCTATTCCAGAATTTTATATTCTATATTCCGAAAAACTATGTACTAACGAACTCTGTTACAGATGAATTGGGTCAAATATATATTACCAGCAAATGTATAATTTAAAATTCTGTCTTTTTTTAATAGAAGTTTCTACAGCCTTTCATTTAATTTTATGTCTAACAGAGAGTGACTTTTTGTTTTAGAGTAATAAAATCAACACATATAACTGAAAAGTTTCCAAGATGGTACACATTTTTCCTTAAAATAGTTTAAAAAATAAATTAAATGCTTTGAAATTAAATACAAATTTATGTTAGCTGTGACACAACTTCTAATAAATGAACAACAGAGTTGACCTCAGTGGAGTGCGTGGTCATGATGCAGGCTGGACGGGAGCCATGTCCTGGCCTCCTGCAGAGGTGGCTGCCATATCCTGGGCAGCTCTCCCTCTGTTGTCAGCGGATAAGCAGGCCAGTTTCAATCAACCAGAGACTGATGAGCAAAGTGACTAGCAATGTGTGACCAGGGGACTGGGAATCTGGCGATGAGCTCTTTGAAGCAGGAGGGAATGTTACTGAAGTACTTGCCACTGGGCAGCGCTGTGACACCTAACAGGATGAAGGGAGGTCTTTGGGTCCTTGCAACTGCTCAGTGACAAAGGGGGACGCTGAGGGTTCAAGCATCCACTCAGTGATGTCCTTAATGATAAAGCAGGGCATTGAGGTTCCAAGTGCCAGTTCAGTGACGTCTTCAGCAATAAAGGAGGTGGCCGACGATCCAAATGACCCCTAAGTGATGTCTTCAGTGAACCTCTTTGTTGCTAAGGATATCGCTGCGATGGCATTTGGATCTAAGTGCTCACTCCCCGAAGTCCTCAACAATGAAGGGGGGCACGGAGGATTCAAATGCTCCCTAAAAAAGCCCCAGGTCAAGTGCAACTCTCAGAACCCTCAGACTCAGCACATCACCTGTGCCTTTTGGTCACCTCCCAGCCCCCACACAAGCCCTGAGAGAGGCTGGCACCATTTCACTCAGAGTGGCCTTAATCCAGTCCACAAGCCAACGGAAGCACCAACAGTCGATCAGCATGCAACCGCCCTGGGGGCTCACGTCTCTCCCTTGCCTGACCCAGTCACCTCCCTTGCCTGACCCAGTTAAATGTGGTCTTTGTTCACTACATCCATTTTTATGGTTGGTCCAGCTGTGACATGTTGCTTAGGGAGGAGTAGAGGATGTGCATGTGAGCGAGGATCTTTTATTAATGGAAACAAACACAACACATAAGAACCAAACACAAATACTGGAAACCAAAGTAAAACCATAGACTCAGACAGGGATACTTGTACAGGGCCAGAATTGGGAACATCTGGGAAAGAAAGGGCTACAGCTGAACTCACCCATCAGGGGGGCAGAACAGGGCCGAAGCAGGAAACCAAAATAAAAGTCACATGGCACAGGTAAAAACAGCCAGCATGTTACACTCAGTTGTGTAATTAAACATGTATTCACAAGAATAAACAAAAAATCAATTCCGAAAAAAGTATTCAGACTCTATATAAAATATACATATTTGGAAAGTAATACATCCAAAAAAGTGTAATTCTGCCAAAAAATAAAAGTTCTTGTGCAAATTGTGCTTGGTGTCATTGTAAAAGATCCTGAGATATGTGACATCCCCAGTCAGTGGCCGCTGGAGGACGAGAAGGATCGGGACTGCTGGTGGGTGGAAGCCCTTCCTATTTTGGACGGTGCTTGTGAACCCTCCCGCTCTCAGTCTATCCACGGTTCGGAGGCAAATGAGGCGAGGTGGTTCACGACGCCACCTACTCCAGCCCACTGACCGGCTGCCCGAGAAAGCCATGACGTCCTCCGGGACACCTCCACCCAGGCTCGCGCCCAATTCGCCTCACCCGGTGAGTCCAAAGAGGGTCCAACATTCCCCACTCGCGGCCACTTCGGGCTCCAAAGCCTGGAAGCCGGCTAAAGCGGCTAACGAGCCTACCCAGCAGCAAGGAGAAGCTAAGCGGTCAACGCTGCCTTGGAAGAGGTACAGAGGCAGATTGAGCAGGAACAGGGCCGGCTGGATGAGTTCGCGGGGCTGGGCGTTACCCTCGCCCAGCCGCACACTACAGCTCTGCTCATGACCCATGAAGCCACACAACCCAGCGAGCAGCACGTTGAGGAATTACAGAGACAGCTGGAGTGGCTCTAGGGGCTAGTGGCCAACCTGCAGTCCCACAAAGCGACGCCGTCCAGTCTGCGGTCCCACAAGGCCATGCCGCCTAGCAAACGGCTCCAAGAAGCTCCTCCCCATAGCCCAGAAGCTCCGCTCCAGAGCACAGAACTCCAGCTCCAGAGAGGGTGGCCCCAGCCTGCAGCCCTCCAGAGGCCCCAGCACCGATTCCCTCACGGGTCCCCCAAGCAGAGGCCCTTGTTGCTGTGGCTCCTAATCTTGGTCTGTGTTTGTTTGGGTTCATCCTTTGTTTGAGTTCTGGCCCGCGTACCACCTTTTGTTTGTTTCTTTGAAAATTGAAGAAAGAAAGAGAACCATGGAAGTTTGCATATGTGCCTCCTGCCTGAGAGAGCCCAGCCAGTATGTGACAAGATAAAAGATGAAATTTCTTACCTTTGTACTGTCCACTTTCTGTCGTGACAATACAAATTTCCCACTTGAGGGACTAATTAAAGGTCTTATTTATTTTATCTTATCTTATTAAACAGTAATCATGATGATGCTGAAGAAATTCACAACCAGTTTTCAAAAACAGAGACAAAAGCAGATTTTCTCACCCAGTTCATCTTGCTGGAAGCTGTCTGGTGGATTTACGTACTGCATAGTGGCTACGTTAAGCTTCCAGTAGTGTTTAGTACAGCGCACAGTCCTGATACACACAAACACACACACACACACACACACACACTCTCACACACACTCACACGCACCATCACTGCTGTCTGCACACTAAACACAGGGAGAGAGCTTTACACACACACACACACACACACACACATACACACACATACACACACATACACACACCATCACTGCTGTCTGCACACTAAACACAGGGAGAGAGCTGTACACACATACACACACACACACACACACACTCACACACACACTCTCTCTCACACACACTCACACGCACCATCTCTGCTATCTGCACACTAAACACAGGGAGAGAGCTGTACACACATACACACACACACAGACACACACACTCACACACACACTCACACTCACACACACACTCTCTCACACACACTCACACGCACCATCACTGCTGTCTGCACACTAAACACAGGGAGAGAGCTGTATACACACACACACACACACACACACACACACTCTCTCTCTCTCTCTCACACACACACACACACACACACATACACACATACATGCAGAATGCTCCTACCTGTTCTCAGTGTTGAGAGTTTTGAGGTTCTCATGTGTCTGCAGATCCGGACTCCTGCTGACGTCAGAAGTTTTCTGTCCGAGCTCAGCCTGTGATTGGAACCCGCGCAGCTTCTCCTGAAACAGCAAGAACCAGACCAGCCACAGAACCGTGAGGAGCAGTGAATTCTCAGGAAAACCCTCTCCCCTGACTCCAAATCTGGTGGTGTGAGAACAGTTTCAGTATGTCAGTGTTCTGCGTTAGAACGGTTAAAATGGTTTCAGTATGTCAGTGTTCTGCGTTAGAACAGTTTCAGTATGTCAGTGTTCTGTGTTAGAACAGTTTCAGTACGTCAGTGTTCTGTGTTAGAACAGTTTCAGTATGTCAGTGTTCTTTGTTGGAACAGTTTCAGTATGTCAGTGTTCTGTGTTAGAACAGTTTCAGTATATCAGTGTTCTGTTAGAACAGTTTCAGTATATCAGTGTTCTGTTAGAACAGTTTCAGTATGTCAGTGTTCTGTGTTAGAACAGTTTCAGTATGTCAGTGTTCTGTTAGAACAGTTTCAGTATGTCAGTGTTCTGTGTTAGAACAGTTTCAGTATGTCAGTGTTCTGTGTTAGAACAGTTTCAGTATGTCAGTGTTCTGTGTGCTGTTGTACCTCGGTTGGTTTGGAATTCTCTCTAGACGTGGCCGTCAATCTCATCAGCTCTGGATCTTCTGCAGGCGCCTGTTTCCTCCTGCCGCCCTCCTCTGGAGACAGTGCTGAGCTCCTCGTGCATGTCTGACACACACACACACACACACACACACAAACACACACACACACATACACACACACACACACACAAAAACACACACACACGGTCTGACATCTCCACTTTAGAACATATTTAGAAAAAACACTCTGTGATGTTCAAGTTAAAGCAAAAATGCAACTTCTTCACTGTTCCAGACCAAAGCTACACTACATCTGCATACAAGGCAGCTGAGGAACAGAGAGAACCTACGGATCAGCAGGAACCGTGACAGACATGACGCAGCCAGACTGCTGCACGCGTGATGAATAATTCACGACTCTGATTTCCCACAGACAGCAAAGACAGCTTCTGCATGGACTAGAATTCCTAACACACTCCCAGTTAAGAAACACACACTTTCACCTGCAGGACCTGGGAACACTCGAGGCTGGAACAGTGTAGCAGGGTGTGTGGAGGGTTTGTGAGGAGAGGTGGGGGTGGAAGGTGGTCCTACCTGAAGGATGTGAGGAGAGGAGGTGGTGGAAGGTGGTCCTACCTGAAGGGTGTGAGGAGAGGAGGGGGTGGAAGGTGGTCCTACCTGAAGGGTGTGAGGAGAGGAGGGGGTGGAAGGTGGTCCTACCTGAAGGGTGTGAGGAG
>JBBIGA010047714.1:0-13037 GCA_037576975.1 Alestes dentex
GAAGAGGAATCAACAGAGGAAGAGGAAGAGATGGAGGCCATGCTGGAGGTAGAAGAAGAGGAAGAGGAAGAGGAAGACGAAGACAAGAAGGTGCTCAAAGAGGACCGAATCTGACAAATGAGATCCGTGCAACGCTGGTTGACCACGTTGTCAACCACGGCCTGACGCTGAGGGAGGCTGTTTTTTCTAGGGTGTGTACTTGCGCAACTCTTGATTGGCAGTCAGTTTTCATGAAAAAAAAACTTGTATATTAGCATATTCACTCTGATGATTATGATGAAAAATATCTAAAGTAATGTAGGGGTGAAATACTGAATATATTAGAGCAGAATCTTAGGGAAAAAAAACCCCACTGAATTTGGTCTCATATGAAGAAACCCCCACAGTTGGGAATAATTATAGAAATAATATGTAAACAGGAGATCCTGGTTGAGCTGTTTACACACGCTGAATACATTTTATTCTTCATAATGAATACAATTCACCATCACTTCTCGGTAATTCTACTCCCAGAAATCCCCCAACACACACACACACTGCACATACTCTCTGGAAATGCTGATTTACATATGGCCTAATTCTGATCTGGATAAAGAAATATAATATTTATTACATTTTACATCCCATGGTAGAGAGAGAGAGAGAGGGAGAGAGAGAGCGAGAGAGAGAGAGAGAGAGAGAGAGAGAGAGAGAGAGAGAGAGAGAGAGAGAGAGAGAGAGAGAGAGAGAGAGAAACGAACGAGTCAGAAAGAGACTGAAAGAAAGAAAGGAAGAACCAAAGAAAGAAAGAAAAAAAAAGAAAGAAATGAGACAGAAAGGGACTGAAAGAAAGAAAGAGAGAGAAAGAAAGGGACTGAAAGAAAGAAAGAGAGAGAAAGAAAGGGACTGAAAGAAAGCAAGAAATGAGACAGAAAGAGACTGAAAGAAAGAGAGAGAGAAAGACTGAAAGAAAGAAAGAAAGAAAGAGAAAGAAAGAAGGAAGAAAAGTAAAAAGAAAGAGATTAAGAGAGAGAGATAGATATGGAAAGAGAAAGAGAGAGAGAGGCAATTGGAATAGAGACAAAGGAAGAGAGAGAGGGAGAGAGGAAATTGGAATAGACAGAGGGAAAAAGAGACAGATAGAGAAAGTGAAAGTGAGAGAGAGAGAGAGAGAGAGAGAGAGAGAGTGAGAGAGAGAAAGAGAATGATAATATGCTAACTACCTTTGTTATCAAAATAAGCTTAATAACCAGGCCAATCCAGAAAGCCATTTTCCTCATTCTCCCCCAGCTCTCTCTGTCCTCTCTCTCTCCGAGTGTGCGCTGCTGCCTCTGCTGTGCAGAATGTGGCTGTATTAAAGGTCATCCTCACTGAAAGGTGGGGTCAGTGAGGGGTCAGCCGGTCAGGATCAGCAGGGAAGCTCAGGAAATGCCGCTTCGCCGCTGCAGCTCCTAGAGTCTCTCTCTGAATAATGTATTTTAAAGTGAAAAAAATTCTGTTCAGCCATGACTAAAACGTCTGTGTGCATTCAGCACCTTTTGAGTGTGTTTTTGAAAGGACCAGGCCCGCATCATGAATAAACAAATTTCACCTTTTTTTTTTTTTTTTATTGAATTGTTATGGGGAAAAATGTACCATTCGGTCCTATTATATGGAAACTGGTCCACATATATGGAATCTAAGCTTCAAAAACAACCTTTTCTGATCTGTGATTGTGATGACTTTTGTGATGTCACAAAAACAGCACATTTGCTTATAAATCCACCAGTTCAGCCTACAGCAGTCTAGCCCCACCCACTCACGCAGTATGAGATACATGGCGACCAATTGGAACAGCTAATTCACATAAATCACACTGTAAGACAAAGAGAGTTTGTAAAATGGTGGTGTGGAATCAAAATAGGATTGTTTTTGGTACACACAGATGTCACCAGTGGGCCCCAGGGATGGAAAGTGAAATAAAGGGAAAAATCTAGGACAATTAATCATGTATAATATTGTTGTGCATATTCTTTGTTGTTACACGCCTGGAGGTGCTCAGTGATTTCTAATAGACTTGCTTATGAGGTTTCTGACACTGTTGCCTATAAACTTGGCCACAATGCTAATTGGTGTACATAAGCTCCCATTACTTGTTAGCCACTTTAGCTTTGTAGCCTTGGTGCAAAACCGAAGACCAAATATGTCATGGTTGATTAATAGCTTCTGGGGTTGGAGGACCGACCAGAGTACTTTAAAGGTAAAGGGATATTTGTGCTGTTATGCAGGTCCTGGACAGGAGCTGGAGGTGATGGGTGTGTTTGTCTTTTTTTTCAGGCTTTTTCCAGTAACTGGGGTCCGAAAGACTAACAGGGTAGACCAGCAAAGGTCAGTGCGCATCTATAGACACAGTCGATAAACATAAGAAACACTAGAACTACCAGGGGAAAAAGGAAACACTGTATACTGTACACTGTGCCGTAAGTCAGAGACCACCGTAAATCAGAGACCAACCTGTGGTTTATTTAATTTCCAGGAAAACAACCTTTAAAGGAATAGTTTGGCGAGAACTTTACTCAACAGAATCCTATTTGTTTTTAGAGTTTTGCAGTCTGGCTCTTACTTCATTATTAATTTTTGGAGACAATATGATAAAAAACTTAAATACTTAAAATGATCCAATCAGGATTCTTTCTGTGGTAGATGAAAAATGCAAGGTCTCCCATTGGTCAGTCCTTCAGAAGCTGGGCTAAAGTCCTACCTTGTCTGATTACCACCACCGTCATTAGGGAGAGAAATCAGCCAATCACGTTCTGATCTACAGTGGGTGGAGCCAGTTCTGTTAGGGAGAATGTCATTCTAGTCCTTCTACAGGTTCTAGATACATCATTGACTCTGAATGGGAGCTGCGGTCTAGCCAGTGGGTGTGTGTTAGATGTTCTAATCAATGGGTGTGTGTTAGGTGGTCTAATCAGTGGGTGTGTGTTAGGTGGTCTAATCAGTGGGTGTGTGTTAGGTGGTCTAACCAGTGGGTGTGTGTTAGATGTTCTAATCAGTGGGTGTGTGTTAGGTGGTCTAATCAGTGGGTGTGTGTTAGGTGTGAACAGTGGAAGCACACATACTCACATATCTGTTCACTTGTGTGTCTCGAACATACTTCTAATATAGTATTATTGTAGAGATGTGTTTCTTCCTCATTTTTTTTGTGTTTTACTGTGCTTTACTGTGATTTATAGCTTGGAGGCTGAGATCTTTTAGCCACACTACTATAGATTACATGGGAAACAGTGTGTGTTCGCAGTGTGGGAGTGTAAAAGAAACACAAAATCTACACACCTCTTACACATTGCCTGTAGGATCTAAGCTTTGAGTTTGTTTTTTATTCCTTCTGAGCCACGTTCCACTTCTCACGTTATTTTTTTTCTTTCTTTTTTTGTGCCCTTGATCTCTGTTTTGATCATTTCCTTTTTTTTTTTCTTTCTGGCCTTGCCTGCCCGTTTCTCGTTTTCGGTTATGGATTATCCTATTTGTCCATGTCTGCCTGTGTGTTGACCCCTGGCCTCTGTTCTGGCCACCATTACTGGAAAAGCCCTCTATAAACACACACACACACCCACACACACCCACCCACACACACACACACACACACACACACACACACACTCTGAGATGGTCAACTCCCTCTATCCCGTTACAGGTGCTGGGATATTACAAGCTATCAGGTGTCTTCATTCTTGGTCCCAGGTCTTTGTTTTTGTACTTTAAGTGCTTCAATCTTCAGTCCCCAAGAATTTTTCCAGCAGGCACAACCTCATTTTGCTCTGGCAGGCAAATATGCTCTATAACTTTGATTTAACATTACATTGTGAATGTGTGAGGGGTTCTTCATTAGCTGTCGTTTAAAATATTACCTTTTGAAAATGCAATTTACATTTACTTTACATTTGCAGAATTTGGCACACACTCTTACCCAAAGCAACATAATTGGGTGCAATTTAATATGATAACTTCACCTGCACACTGTTCTAGAATATTCTCCTCTATCACACTGTTCTACAATGTTGTCCCAGTTCACAGCCATGTTCTCCACATTCACACTGTTCTAGAATGTTCTCCCTATTCACACTGTTCAGGAATACTTTGTTTCATCATCATTCATGCTGTTCTTGACTGTTTTGTCCAATCACACTGTTCCAGAATGCTCCCTGTTCTCATTGTTCTAGAACATTCTCTCCACTCACACTGTTCTAGAGCTTTCTTTCCATTTCCGCTGTCCAAGAATGTTCTTCCCCTTTTTACACTGTTCTAGAATATTCTACTCGCACTGTATTCGAATGTTTTCCACATTCACACTGTACTAGAACATTCTCCCCATTTATGCTGTGCTAGTGTTCTCCCCATTCACCCTATTCACCTCATGTTCTCCCCATTCACACTGTTCCAGAATGTTCTCCCCATTCACCCTATTCACCTCGTGTTCTCCCCATTCACACTGTTCCAGAATGTTTCCCCGATTCACACTGTTCCAGAATGTTTCCCCAATTCACACTGTTCTAGAATGTTCTCCCCATTCACACTGTTCCAGAATGTTTCTCCCATTCACACTATTCCAGAATGTTCTCCCCATTCACACTGTTCCAGAATGTTTCCCCAGTTTTCACTGTTCTAGAATGTTCTCCCCATTCACACTGTTTTAGAATGGTCTCCCCATTCACACTGTTCCAGAATGTTCTCCCCATTCACTGTTCCAGAATGTTTCCCCATTCACACTGTTCTAGAATGTTTCCCCATTCACACTGTTCCAGAATGTTTCCTCAATTCACACTGTTCTGGAATGTTCTCCCCATTCACACTGTTCCAGAATGTTTCCTCAATTCACACTGTTCTAGAATGTTGCCCCAGTTTTCACTGTTCTAGAATGTTCTCCCCATCCACACTGTTCTAGAATGTTCTCCCCATTCACACTGTTCTAGAATGTTCTCCCCATTCATACTGTTCTAGAATGTTCTCCCCATTCACGCTGTTCTAGAATGTTCTCCCTATTCGCACTGTTCTAGAATGTTCTCCCCATTCACACTGCTCTCCCCTTGTCCTCCCTATTCACATCTTGAAAGGTGCTGCAGAAGGCACCTTTCATACTGTTTTAGAATGTTCTTTGCATTGTTCCATGGTGTCTTGCCCATTTACATTGTTCTAGAGTGCCTAGAATAAAACATTGTTTTAAAATGTTCTCTGCATTCAGATTGTTCTAAAATGCTTTTCACGTTGAATGTTTACCCCATTCACACTGTCCTGGAAAGTTCATTGTTCTGGAGTGTTTTCACACTGATTCAGTGCTTTCCTGCCCGGTTCATGTTTCAGCTCATTTTAAAGTTCATTAAAACATTGTTATTGTTATTATTATGTGTTTTTGTAATCTTGCGGCAGAATGGCTTTAAGAAAGTTTGAGTTTGGTTTTTATGTAAAACATGCGGGTCGCTCATGCGTCTCAGAAGCATTTTCCCAGCCACGTTACGAAACAGGAAAAGATTAAACAGAAATTACATGCCACACTCGCGTCCCTCCATCAAATCCACCGTCACGGGCGTCATGTTCAGATTACAGTCCATGCATTAAAAACACTGCAAATGCAGTCTCCATACAACAGCGTCAGCACAGCCGTGGGAGGAGCGAGGGAAGAGGAGAGGACAAAGAAAGAGAAGGAAAAGGTAGAGAGACTGATCAAGCTGATGAACACAACAGCTGAGTTTTTTTCTCTCTACATTATTCTGAAGATCCTGTAGAAGAACAAGAAACAAGTGAAGGATAAAAGAAGCAGTAGCGAAGGTTAAGTGAGTGAACATGGCGAACACAACACAATTTATTAAAAGGAGAACAGAGGAGTGAAAAAAACATGAAAGAACCCAAACACGCTTAAAGAGAGGAGTGAATAAAAGAGTCTGATTTAGAGGTCAACCACTGATTATTTGAGAATGTGTAAGACCTTCTGCAGAAGTTGCTCACCAATCTCTGTGAGCAGAACTGGTTTTCCAAATTATGAATAACAAGCCAAAATCCAATAAATCAGCCATTAACCTCACATGCTAGGCTCCAAAAGGCTGTAAAAAGCCACACTCTAAACCAGGTGTTTTTAACCTTTTTCACAGAGCGACCACAAGTCCTTTTTTAATTTATCTGTCCTTGACAAATCAGGCCTAAATCAAATTGTGGATTCTTATATTGTTATTTATTCTTGCTGATGTGCAGCCCTTGATCATCTTCTGCATGATTCTCTTTCTCACAGCAACAACCAAGTGCTGCCTCATGTCCACAGGTTCCCAGTTTTGCAGGCCAGTTAATTATGGTGGTGGATTTTGGAGAGTAGACAACTGTCCCTCAGTTTGAATTCCAAAATACGCAACTGGTGCAGAATTTTGGAGGTCTTAAAACTTCCTTTTTGGAACCAGTCAGCAGTACCTGTGCATACTTGTCAAAATGATTGTTTAGGCACTTTTCTACAGGTGTACAGGAACCGTGGTGTAGCTAAACTGTATTGCAACGGCACAGAACTTGCAGCACACTTTGATTTTTGGGGTATCTCAGCCCCGTAACGGGGGTCTCTGACGTGTCAGCAGTGCAGTTTTCTCCCAACAGTTTATAGCCAGTTGTTGTCCCAAAACTGTGTCCATGGAGTCGAACCAGAGGAAAAATTTCCTGTCAGAACCGTTTTTGTTATTGTGGTCTTTTATTATTTATAATCTTGTTTGAGTTTTTTAAAAATAATTCTCACCATTCTTTAGCCGTGTGACGAAACCCTAGCTCAGCTAACTTCTTGGTGATGTCCTGGTACACCTTCACACTCCTCACAGTATTGAAACTCTTCAGCCCATACGGACAGAAATGCTTGCATTTCATTGACTTTTCAGTTGTTGGTTTGCATCTCAATTGTTTTTTTTTTTTTTTTGGTGTAACAGTCATTTCCAAGTATGTCTTTTGTCATGACAACAAATTGACCAGAAAGCAGTGATGCTCTCAGCTCAACTGCGGCCCTCTTGTGGCCCTGCCACCGAGCAACACGGGTACAGCTCGGGCACCGGCTAAGTACAGGTCACTTAATTTGTAAAGGAAAAACATTTGTTTGCGGTACGGCAACGTTCCTCGTGCCAGTGGAAATTACTGTTGAGTTATATGTCTTTGTAGTACCACCCCTCATCAAGAATCCCTGCTCCTATCAAAAAGGGTTCTACACAGAACTCAAAAAGGGTTTTTTTTTTTTACTTGTGACAATAGTGGAACACTTTTTTAGTGCAATTTTGAAAGGTTCTTTAAAGAAACATATTCAGTATGGTGTCCATCATAGTAAAGAGCCATTTAACCACACAAAGCACTGTTCAAATGCTCAGGTTTCTACACATAACCACAAACAAGACAAAAGAACCATTGAAGAGCGCATCAGAATACTAATCCCAGACTTCACCATCTTCCCAACGACTCCTAGTGCCTAAATCTAGTCTAATCACATGACTCTAATTAATGAACATAAATACCTCAGACGTCAACATTCAGATTTGTGAAGTGTCACTGTGGTCTATCCCTGCACACCAAGCATTTGTTGAATCCTCTTATTTGATTAATCTGGTTTGAATTCCTCTGCCTGCCTTTTTGCGGTCTTAATTCCCATCATGCCCCTCTGTTTTGTTTTTGGATTCCACTCTTGGGCCCTTTTTTTAGGGCATAGCATAGCCTACGCTTTTAAATATTAGGGTACCAGACAGCCTTCTGCCACAGGAGAACCATTTTTGGTTCTCCAAAGAACATTAAGCCAGTTTTTGTAAATGTGAAGTGTAAGAATGAAAGCAAATTTTTACTGGAACTTAATGTAAAGGTATAAGAACCCTTAAATTGGCTGCATCATGTGAAGGTACTTTCGTAACTTTCAGAGGTTCCTTGGAGAACTAAAATGGTTCTTCCGTGGGACTTCTGAAACCAAATTTTTTTTAAAGAAAGTGGAATGGAGGTACAATCAAGCTTCAGAACCCTTTACAAGCTTCAGAACCCTTTGATGATTGCACACTAAGCCCAATTAGCTTTTTCCCAGTACTGGGGTTTCGCATATAAATATGTATTTTTGGATTGCAGGCTCATTCTTAGGACCATAAACAGTTTGTAAGACGTCAGTATGATGTAAGAGCTATTTAGTGTTGCTAAGTAGTTGCTTTAGTACATTAAGCTGCTGATGGTTATAGGTTTACAAAGTCACAAAGTGTTTTTGGTGCAAAATGGCTCGCTGTAGGAAACTTAACACAGCTTACCAGAATTCTTTACAGCGGTGGTGAATGGAACTACGTATAAAGTCTCCAACACAAATACAGACATTTTAATTAACTCTAATTTTAAAATAGTGGTGAACCGGAACTAAACCAGGTTTCTCTGCAGATTATTTTGCCTCATGATGCCCTGAATGTATTCCTCCACCATAAACGGCTTTACTTTTAGTCCTTCTTCTTAGTTTTAGCTTCTCTAAACTTCTGCAAACAAAGTAGTTCAAAGCAGTTTTGGTGTAAAACAACACATTGTAGAGACTCAGATTTTCTTTAAGTTGGCAGTGAATGGAACCAGACATCTCGAACACAAATATAGGCATTTATTTCCTCTCCAAACTCACCAGTGTAGCTACACATGTCTACACATGAGTGCTTATATGATGTTGACAATGGTAAAATAAACTAAATTAGTTTTTGGTGGCCTGTTTTGCCTCATGATGCCCTGCATGTATCCCTCCACCATGAACAGGTTTGGTTGTAGTCCAAAATCTTCTCAAAACTCTGGTATCTGGTATTTCAGGTATCAGGCAGCGCATGTAAAACCATGTCATGTAATAACTTTCAAAACCACTGTGAACAATTCTGACTTGGTGAATTTCTCTAGAACAGAGCATTTCACACCAAAAACACTCTGAACAACTCTTTACAGCTTAAACACTTCATTATACAGGGACTTATAAAATTTGGTGAAGCTTCCCTTTAATGTAGCCTCACTTAACAGTGCTAAATAGATATACAGCCATGGAAAAAAAAAAAAAAATAAGAGATCACTTTTCCCTTTTTTTCTGTTCAGCATTTGTACAATTTGTGGCTGTGTGTGTGTATAAAATGCACAGGTTGCTATTCTTTTCTGAACTATTGCAGTGTGAGCTGTGTGGAAAAATAAGAAACGCCTGTTGTGCGTGCAGTAGTGTGTTTAGAGCAGCTTTTCTATTTGCTTTATTCCAGCAGCTTCGCTCCTGATTCAGCTGCTCTTAACATTACTAATTTAATTGTTGCAGTTGTAAAATAATGTAACAGTGTTGCGTAGTTGAACATTTCCAGGGTATAATAAATTATTTATATATATTATTTTTGCAGTTTCTCCAAACATGTTATTGTTTGGAATTTTGAATCAACTGGTCAATAGTGTGTAAAACAATAGTGACATGCACATTTTACACAGACACACTCCCACAAATTGCAAAAGCAATGACGCGGCCTCTTATTTTTGTCCGTGGCTGTATAACCGGCTCTAACAGATATAGATCATTAATGACGTTGGGTGAGAGCGTCTGAGGGGATTCTCTGAAAACACTGGGCTCACTGCGGGCCCTGAGAGTGTGACGTTAGATAAAACTAGAGCTGGCTTCACCCCGGGTGCTGATGTAAATAATTAAAGAGTTGTTTAGTGGTGTTTAACGCCGCTACAGATGTTTTTCTCCTTAAATTGAGGTGGATGCAGAGAGACCTCCGGGTGGAGATGATTCTCCCGTCTGATTATAATTTGAGCAGATTTCTTTACACTTCTCTACCAACCTCAGCCGGCAGAAAACAAGGTCTTTTGGAGGGTACGGCGCCCGGAGGAAAGTGCGAGAGCAGGTTCTCCTCTTCGGCTAATGATTCACATTAAAGAGCTTTTCTCTTTTTATCAGCATTTAAAACGGCACGGCTCGACGGAGAAGTGCAACGAGGATGAAAGGAACAGCGGGGGAGAATTTAAGAGGAAAAGTTAAACAGGCTATAAAAGTCTTTATCTCTCTTTCTCCCGCTCTCACTCTCTCTCTCTCTCTCTCATTTTCTATCTTTATTCCCCACCCTGTTCCTTCCTCTCTTTCTCTTGTTCACTCGCGCGCCCAAATTAAAATGTCATCTAAAGCCGGGTCGATTAGACAGACAGCTCTCTTTCTTCATCACTGTTCACACACACACACACACACACACACACACACATCAGAGAGAGAGAGAGCGAGAGCGAGGCTGAGAGATAGAAAAAAAGAAAGAAGAGAAAGAAGAGAGTAGCAGAGAGAGAGAGAGGCAGAAAGAGAAGAGTGAGGCAACAAAAAGAAAGAGAAAGAAAGAAAGTGGAAGAAAGAAAGAGGAGAATGAGAAAGTAGAGAAAGAGACAGCAAGAGAGAAACAGGGGAGAGAGAAGGGAGAAGGGAGGCTGAGAGACAGAAGGAAAAGAGAGAGACAAAAAAGAAAGAAAGAATGAATGAAAGAGTGTATGAGTGAGAAAGGGAAGAAAGATAGAAAGACAGAGAAAGAGGGAAAGAGTGAGAGAGAGTGAGAGAGACAGAGAGAGAGGGAGGGAGAAAAGAGAGAGGGAGATAGAGAGAGAAAAGTGAGGGAGATAGAGAGAGAGAGGAAGATAGAGAGGAAGGGAGAGGGAGAGACAGAGAGGGAGGGGAGGGATATATAGAGAGAGGGAGAGAGAAAGAGACAGTGAGAAAGAGAGTGATTATGAGCTTTAGCTTTAATCGTCACTTTATCTGCTGTGATGAATCTGTGCTGCTGAGGAGTGTGAGGCGTCTGGAAGGTGAGGGCGGCGGTTCAGCCGGGCTGAGGGGTCACTAACCAGCCGGACGGAGATTAAAACACTGCTCCAGCGGTTTATACGCCCTTATGAAAACTAGTGTTCCGGCCCTAAAATCTGATTGGCTGAGCCATGTTGAAAGCAGTAGTAAAATACTTGATATACGCACAGCTACGACCACATCTGCTCTCTGTTTTAACACAGAATCACTGAGCTGAGAACTGATAGGGATAAAAGACCCCGGTCGCATTTAAAAGACCAGCTCAGCAAAAAAAAAAAAAAAAAAATACTGTCTAGACTTCCAGCAACTTCACCAAATCTTTTACTGTGAATACACCCCTTAAACCTCTTTGGACCCACATCCAGCTCCTTTTTAAGGTGGAACAGGCTTGTGGACATGGTTTAGGACACTGTATGACTCACTGTGAGCTGTAAAAATGAATTAAACTGACCTGGGAGCAATTTTGGGCAACATTAAGGCAGCCGTTCACAAAGCAGGACTGATCTGGGAATCAGATTCTTCGCTTCTCAGCTGGTTACCAACAGACCATCAGAAACAAATGGGCCGAATTGGACAGCTTGTATGAATCAAATGTCCCATTGTGAGTCTTGAGTCTTTCTGAGTCGTAAAGCTCAAGTCTGAGCTATTGGTATTTGAGTCAAAGTCGATAAGTCATTAAACACAAGATTCTCGATTCTGCACTTCTGTCAAAATTCACTTTTCGAGAGGCATACAGTAACTGTGCTGTACCTAAACTGTGCTGCGACGGCACGGAAGTTATAGCAGTCTTTGATTTTCCAGTGTATCTCGGTGCGGAAAACTCTCCCCACAGTTCATCGTCCCAAAACCACATCCATGGAGTCGAACCACCAGAAAATGTTCTGTCAGAGCTGCTTTTGTTATTTGATCTTTTATTATTTATAGTCTTGTTTGAGTTTTAATTGTTTTTTCTTGCCAATCTTTAGCCATGTGATTAAAAACCCAGCTAACTTGTTAGCGATGTCCTGATTCACCTCTGTATTTCTCACGGTATTAAAAACTACAAGTTATCTTCAGCCCAAACAGACAGTGGTGCTCATACTTCATCGACTTCTCGGTTGTTAGTTTGTATCTTCATTGTTTTTTCTTGTGCAGACAGTAAAAAAACAATGGCCTCTTTCCATGTTGTGATTACATTTCGACAAATCAGAAAGCAGAGATGCAGTCAGCTCGGCTGTGGCCCGTTTTTGGCCCTGCCGTCGAGCAGCTCGGGTATGGGTTGCTTTATTTGTAATGGAAAAGGCATTTGTTAGCGGTACAGCAAAGTTCCTTGTGCCAGCAGAAAAGTGCCAAAACTGTGTTCTGGAAGAGAACCACTTTTGGCTCCCTAAGCAACCTTTCAATGGTTCTTTAAAGGGCTCATACTCGACACTTTTCTTGTATTGTTTTTTGTTTTTCTTCCTCTTTGTTATTTTTACATCTATTTATATGAGTTCTTGTACCAAAAACAGTTTTTAATCCACTTCCAACATGGTCTTCTCATTATCCCGGAGTAAAACCAAGGCAATCTTTTGTTACTGTGCCTTTAAGACTGATGTATGTAAATGAGTGTACAGCCCCAGAGTGCTTTTCATTTTTGTGACATCACAAAAACACTGAATTCAATCCGGTTAGTTTCCGTGAATGGTCTGTATGGGGAATGAGTGGTAGATTGTGAAACTTTAACAAGGAACTTTATCAAATTGTCTCAGCTCCAAAAATACGGACAGCGTGCGTTTCCGTGATACGTGCCCTTTAAAGATTGTCTGTTTGAAAAGGTTCTTTTTGTTTGAATCTTTTCACGTCCGTTCAGGTGGCCCGTGTTTTGCCGGCCCTGAGATCTGCGTGAATATTAATGATCAAATTGATGTGTATGAATAATTAAGTTCTCTATTTTTCAAAATATCACGGGAAAAAGCCACTGACCCAGGAAGTGACATCAGCAGGACATGGCTTTTGTTCTGGTCTATTAGGGGGGTAAAGGGGGTCAGCTGCTTCTCTGAAAACACACCATCTAAACACACACATTCTTCCTCTTTCCTCTCTCTCTGTCTGGCAGATGAGATGTAATTAGCATGATTATGATGATCAGCTTCTGTTGCGTGTTCATTATGCATTCCTCAGTCATACGAAGAGAGAGAGAGAGAGAGAGAGAGAGAGAGAGAGAGAGAGAGAGGGGAAGAGAATGAGAGAGAGGGAGTGAGAGAGAGAGAGAGAGAGGAAGAGAATGAGAGAGAGTGAG
>JBBIGA010047735.1:0-13035 GCA_037576975.1 Alestes dentex
AAAGAACGATGCGCTCGCACAAAATAGCAATGATAGGTTGCGCAAGTCGCAAAAGCACGGTGCGCTGTGTGCATTATTGGGCCCAATGTGTCTAATAAAGTCCACAGTGAAAAAAAATCTATCAACACTACTGTAAGCCATCCACCCCGCGCAGCACACACACACACACATGCATACATACACACATTGACATTTCACTTCAACATCCATGCTGAGAATGACCACTGACGAAAGAGGCGAAACAAATGATTTGGAGAATCAGATGCACTGCCGTATGTAATCATAAACTACAATAAACATCTGTATGGTCAGTGGAGCTGAGAAAACATGGTGTAGATACAAGGTAGGTCCAAGTCTCCTTTGCAATTACATTAAACTCACTTCAGCAATAAGCAGTATCTAATCCCACAGCCAGTTTAATTCCTCTCTGTATTAACTTTTTATGTCATGTCTTGCGGCAGTGCTCTGGCAAATTATCACACACACACTTTCACTTAAATAGCAGCATTTTCACATTGTGTTTACAACACTCTCTAAATGAAAGTTTCTAAATTGGCTTAGATATAGATTTCTGGGGAACAAAACTACAATTATAAATTTAAAAATAGTTAAAAAACACATCACTCTAGTTTCAATGAGGAAGAAGCTCTAAGCTCAACCGCATCCCAAACTGTCAAGAAATTTTACATATCTTTGGCTCAAAATTGGTAGCAGCCATGAAGACACAAATAAAAAACGTTGTAAGCAGCGATACAATAAGCCAGCAAATATGAGAGTTTCCAAGTGTTTTCATGTTAGGTGTCATGTCTTGGCTGGAGTACAGAAAAAAACTTACTAGCAGGAGTAGCTTGATACAGTTTGTTTCAGTAAATGGTGGAAAAAACTCAGACAAAGAAATAAGAAGAACAACTCTGGTTTATGATGTGTACAGTAACAAAAACAGCACAGATACTCCACCATGTAAATCAGAACTGTGAAGGTAAATCCAATGACATTCAGGAGATTAATAATCCGGTGAATCAGTATTTCAGGCGTCCTCCTAGAGACTGAATATGGAGCCAGGTGTACTAGGTTTTGGGCGGAGACAGAATGGTTGCACACAGAATGAAGACAGAGAAAGAGACAAATCACAGACAAAACCAGCCAGTTGGCATGATGGTTAATGGACAAACTGGGTCAAACTGGGCTTTAGTAGTGCAGTGCAATGAAGTACAGGTAAAGATAAGTGATGTGGGAGACACCAAAATTAAAATAATAGTGGGGGGAAAGCCCAAGCTCAGTACTCCAGAGAACAGAAAGGCCGGGAGTGTGGCACAGCAGAGTCGGCTGTGACATTCAATTGTTCCAGAAGATGCACCGAGTAATGCTCTTAATTATAATGAAAGTTAATGTAAAGTCGCTTTGGACCATTTCTGCTGGTCTTTTCATCTCAACATTTTAACATTATATAAAGAGCATCTAGTATTTTCAAAAGATGTCACAAAAGACACCACATACTTCCCACCACATACAGCTGCCAGTGTCCCAAGGTGGCACTGAATCCCAAGACTGTGGAACTGCACAGAAGGGCACAGTAGCCCACAGTATCTCGATGGGTAGCATGTTTTGACAGAACACCGGACCGGGTTAAAGTCACGTGGTATGATTAATTAGCGGTAATTTTTTTAATACATTATTTTTTCAGTGATTAATTGATCGAAATTAGCACGTTAATTCGACACCCCTAATATATATATATTAGGGGTGTCAAATTTTGATCAATTAATCCCAGAAAAAATCTACACTGATTAATGCCATGGTGACTCTTTAACCTGGTCTGGTTCTGGCCACAGGTTCTCTGAAAAATGAAGGACGCAGATGAGAATGCGCTGCTTGACCCAGTGAATGGAAAGTTTACATTTAAAAATGGAATGACGGAACAGTCAACAGGATTATTGTTATCTGCAATTCATGCAATAAGGAATTTTTGTATCATCGGAGTTAAGGGCGTCAAAAGCAATTTTAAAGTGGGTGGGCTTGGGACATACTGTTGGGGGAACCGGAATGGAAGGGGGGTGATACCTGTAGAGTAGTGTGTGTGCTAGAACGTAATATACCAATGTTACCCCTGTATAGACTGTACTGTAATATAGGGCTTTAAGAAGAACAAAACGAAAAACACGAGAACACACATGGGAAACTGTTATGATGTGGGAATGCTGGACTGGGCAGCAGCTAATCAGCAGCAAGGAGAAATGAATAACGGTCTCGGATTGGCTACTTTCAAACCTCCCGCCTCTGAGTACACTGGTATTTCACTAAGATGCGTTTCCTTTGTGTTCTCTGGACAGTACCAAAACATTTATATAGTTATATTTTATATGGAAATGTAGCTGAATTCATGTTAATATTTATGTTACAAAATTAGTAAATTATATTTTCCTTAATAACTCTCAACCGCAAATTCATGGGGGTTTACTGTATATGTGTGTTCGTGTGTGTGTGTGTGTGTGTGTGTGTGTGTGTGTGTGTGTCCATGTGGTTTGCATACTTTTGTGATTAATTGCTCTCTGTTTTAGCATCGACAAAGGGGGGGCTCATGCTTAAATGAGAAGGGATGGAGTAGAGCCATTGTAGAGGAGATATAAAACATACTTTGATGGCTCTTTTCCTTTGATGCTGGGTTGTTGTTGTTGTTGTTGTTGTTGTTGTTGTTTTGTGCTGGTATATCCAACATGGTAATCTGTGAGAGTGTACTCTTAAGCGTGAGCCCCAGGGGTGAAAACATTCATCCACAGACAAAAAGCTATAAAACTGCAGGACTAAATGCATGGCTAAAACCCCTTCTGATGACTGTTTGACATTAAACACTACTTTTGTTGGCAGGTCTGTCTCAGCCAGAGTGAATCAGAATGATAATGCGAGGGAGAATCTACCAACAGAGGTGAGATCTTCATTATGACTCGCCGAGCTTAAGAGATGATTCAAGAGTGAGTGCAAAAATAAGGCAAGGGAAGAAGAGAGAACTGCAAAGAGTAGAAGATAAGACCGATTAAGAGAAAGCCAGGGTTAACAGCGAGAGAGGATGATAAAAGAGGTCTGGATAAGTGGAGTGGGGGATGATGAGCAGAGAGGAGTGGAGGCCTACAGATCACTTAGGAGGAGGGATAAAGTGGTTGAGGCTGAGATGCTGGGAACATTCGGCTCTAGCTCGTTTTTTTATGGTCAGAAAAAGAAGCAGTCCTCATATAAAAGCAGCACGTTCATTCCCTCACCGTCTGCCATCATCGCTCTGACTGCTCAGTGCATCAGAGATGCTGGATGAGAGGCCTATCGCCACATCAATCAGAGATGTCATTCACTGAAAATAGAGCCGCTTAGCATAATCAGACTGCCACCCCCCACCTCCTCTGCATGTGTGTCACGCTTTTGATGGAGAATCTCTTTATCACATGCTTGCTTGAAATTGTTCCCCAACATGGCCTGAGCATTCTCTGGGGCTTGTGATATTCTTTGTATAGGTGGTGGTGGCCTAGTGGATAGAATGCATGTCTCTGGACCAAGAGGTTCAAATCCTACCTTCAGCATACCACCACTGGGTTCCTGAGCAAGACCCTTAACCCCAAGTTGCTCCAGGGAGACTGTCCCCTGTAATTAGGGAATGGAAGTGGCTCTGGATAAAAGTGTCTGCTAAATGCTGTAAATGTAAAAATTTGACTGGAGAAATGTGATTGGTCAGAGCATAATTATAATAATTGTCTCACTGTGTACTATATGTATATGACTGAGATGACAATAAGGCTTTACTTAATTACTAATTAATTTTTTTCTCTCTTATACTGTAAATAATCTATATATCAATCCATCAGTGCCCCTAATTTATATAAATAACTCAAGTCAAATTGAATAAATAATTTTTCAAAATAAATTTATTTTCACGGTGGTCAAACAGTGATGTGTAGACTAATTTTGTAGACCAATTGCTTGAAATTGTTCCCCAACCTGATGGCATAAGCATTCTCTGGTTTCTGGGGTTTTCTTTATTTCAGTTGACAGCTTAGGGACATAGCTGGTGAAGTTTAGGTTGTGCAACATTTAGGTCAGAAAGACCGACAGCTCAACACACTTGGAGGAGAACCACCAGTTCTGTTATGTCAGATGCCTGCACTGTAAAATTAAGTATTTTGAGAAAAACGTAATTTTCCATAACTGCACAGGTGGCTTTTTTTCTTTTTTGTTTTACATTTTTATTTTTCTGCATTTTTATTTTACAGCACCCGTCCTTTATATTGTATGAAAATGAATGAACTAATGTATAGAAATGCCCTAAATTACTTGGAATAAATTATCTTCACACAAACACACTATAAAAGTTGAAAGTATTTTGCCTTTTCTTGTAGTTACCATTTTAGAGATACTTATTTTTTTTGGACAGTTAAAATAGGATAACCTTGTTAATTCTGGAGTGGCATGAAAAATTTTACTAAATTGCAAAGGGCAATTTGAGTGCTTCTTTGAGTAGTCAGTCTTCTGTATATACCCACTGCCTTACTAAAGAGCCTTTGAAGGATCTTCTTTTAAAAAGAGCATAGCTAGTAGTAGTTAACATCTCATTTGCAAATTTCTATCTGACCCCTGCTATTTTCATTCCCTGTTAGTGCTTGGTTTTGAGTGAAGTATCTCTTCTAAATGTATTCAGAACTGAAAAAGCACATGAAAATGAAACAAATTACAGGCAAAGCATTGCATAAACATGGGCGAGATTAGAGTGAAATTGGGCAGAGGGATGAAACACACTGAAATCTCTCAGGCCGGACCAAACGTGGAGGTGCTTAATTGGCTTTGATGTTATCTCCAGCTACTTTCTCATTAGTCTGGCTGGTCTCTCTCTGAAGTTACCCCTTCTTCCAACAGACCATTGGGCTTTGGCCCTCGTGTTGAGTTCAGATCGCAGCATAGATAAAGGCCACAGGGAACAAGTGTTTCATTGCTTGATGAAATGAAAAACTGGGCCCTTTTCCTGCACGCCCAATTCCCCACACTGCCTCCCCTGCCTCTTCCTCCTCACTTGTGCCAGGCCTTTATGCTTTGTGCCCTTCACCTACTTAATGGGGTCAGCATCTCCTGGCTCTTTTTTTTTCTTTCCTCAGAAAACTGCTCCCACTTGAAATGGAGATGAACCTGGACAAAAGAAGGAGGATCTTGTGCTTGCAGATAAAGGGGGGATGACAGAATGAAAGATGTGGTAGTGCATGCAAAAGGAAAGAAAACTACTCATCTTGTTTTTTTCACATTCATTTTGAATAACATATGTATTTATAATTTATAATATATAATAATGTGATATATTGATATGGTGCAGTCATAAAAAATATCTCTTCTACTTCCAAAGGATTAGAAACTTCCTCTCGTATCAGTGAGCTATGAATAAGAAATAGTTAACAAAGTCCAGGGATGCTAGAAGATGTTTTGAGTAGGAATGCTGGAATTTGAAGTACTACATGGGTTCGAGGGTTAAGGTTCAAGGTCACTTTATTGCCATTAACAGCTGTGTCTCTTGGTGCAACATATAGCCACATTCAGCATTCAATGTTTTGACAGAAGTTATGACAGAAACAATGCAAACAGCACAATAAATAGACACCACAACAATGTAACAGTAATGTAATGCAACAGTATAGTGTGGATGTGAAGTAAACCTTCCAGAGTGACTAGTATTGCACCATAAGTATGATATTGCATGGGAGGCAGTTGAACTAAGTACATAGAATGACAGAAACAAAACAATAAAAAGACGATATAGTAATGTAACAGTGCAGTGTGAATAGGACATACATAAACAGTTATGTTATTTTTTGACAATTAAAGTCAATTAACGTATTACTAATGTGCTATACTGTTGTGAGACAGTGATATGCATACACACTGACACCAAAACACTGATGAAAACCCTACTCACTTAAATCTTTCTCATTCTAGACAATGAACTGAGCAGCGATCAATTGATTGATGATGTGATAACTGAATGTGTCACACCCACAGTCAGAAGCTGAGATCCAGAACTTGTGAGTGAGTGAGTTTGTGTGAGTGGTATGGGAATATTGGTGTCTCTCACATTTTGTGTAGCACATTAATGCATGTTTTGTGGAGAAAAATTCAAATGTAAAAAGACAAATTGTTTTGCATCCCTGCAGAGTGGGAGAAAACACTGATTTATTACATACATGGGATATAATTATATGAATTAAGAGCTTAGGGCAACAGAACTTTCACTCTGCCTACACCCTTCTGTGGTTATCCCTGACCAACTGTGACTTAAGTGTTAAGTGTGGAATGCAGTTAGGAAAGGTGTTAGTGTAGTTGCATTAAGAGCTTTTCAGAATTACAATCATAATCAAAAAACTTAATCGACCCTAGAGGATCCTATGACTGCACAGACACACAGAGACAAAGAGACAAGACAATGTATAATATATTAAAAAAAAAACAATAAAAACTCAGCAGAAAATACTCCATACAAAATTCACTATTCTATATACACAAATGCTGGGGTATAAATACTGTAGATAAGTAACTTACAGCTAAGTGAATTACTAATTACACAAATAGTGGTTAGGAGTATGTTATTGCAATAGAGGTAAGTAGTGTGATCTAGTGCTCTTTGAGAGGGGCCTCACTCTCTCAGGCTTAATTAATCTTTTGTACAAAAGTGTCAATAATAAAAGTCATGATTTCAGCAGATGTAGGATCTTTAATCAGCATAATGGGTCATTAGTGAATATATCCCATCTGCGCACTACTGTAGCCAGCATTGAACTCTGTATAGCTTCAAGCCAAATGGCTTTATTGAAGTGCTAAATTAAGCTTGTAGCCCACTTTCCTGCTCCAGCCTGAGACTGGCAATGTTTTAACAGCATCAGTTCAAATAGTGGTGTCAACATAATGATGAAATAATGAAATTCCATGAATATTCCACATACACATTGTTTACACAGTTGTATGCAAAAGTTACTAAAGTTACTAAATGAAATTACTATTTTATTCTAAATGGGATTCTATTTTCTGTTACATATAGGCAAAATTTATATTACAACTCAACAACTCATAGAAACATTTGAATGTTTAAACATTTGTATACATTGTTTACAGTAACAAATTTGTAACTTTTGTTACAAATTCTTTTGATGAACCTTTTAAAGAATGGTCCTCAACATGACCAAAAAGGATTTTACTATTATTTACTGTCAAAGAACTGTTTTCTTTGTTACTACACAGAACCATTTTTGCTACGTGCATGTATTTCAATGGATCAATAAGTGATATTGTCACGCTTTGCTTCCATCTCCTCGCACGCAGGGCAGGCACACTGACACCATGAATAGTCAAAATGCATCATTCTTTATTCACCAAAACAAAAACCAAAACTGGCATGATAGCCAGACCCTTAAACTAAAGGAGACAGGATGAAACAAAGACCTACTGTGTCGGTTGACCCACAACGTAACCAGAACATAAACCCAGACAAAGAACACCTGTGACTAATAAACCAAAACTCAATCCTTTCATAATACAAGTCTTAAAAGCAAAATCTAAACAATAGCGGCCACTAGTTGCTGTTGCCGGGACATGACAGTACCCCCCCCTCCTAGGTCACACCACAGGGCCAACACACTAGAACACCACCCCAAGGGCGGAGGAGGGGGAGGCGGTGGCAAAGGGCAGCGTCCTGTGAGCCCCACCTAACCGCATATCTCTGGACAACCTCCTGGCTGGCGGGCCAGGGTGGTCCGGGTGGGTCTTCTGGGATGCTCCCCTTTGAGAGTTCCAGTCTTTACCCGGGGGGGTTCGCACCAGGGAGCCTGTCCATGGGGGCGGAGCCCCTTCTCGGAGCACCTCACTGTCCTTGGGGGTGGAGCCCCCTCCGAGGGAGCTCCTCACTGTTCACGGGAGTGGAGCCCCTCCGAGGGAGCTCCTCACTGTTCACGGGAGTGGAGCCCCTTCTCGGGAGCACCTCATTGTCCTTGGGGACGGAGTCTCCTCTGGGGAGCCCCTCCGCGGAGAGCCTATCACTGTCCTCGGGGGCGGAGCCCCTTTCCGAGAGCCTTTCGTTGTCCTTGGGGGGGAGCCCCCTCTGGGGAGCCCCTCACTGTCCCTTGGGCCGGAGCCCCCTCCTGGGAGCCCTTCATCGGGGAACCCCTCGCTATCTTCGGAGCTGGGGCCCCTTACCTGGAGCCCCTCTCTGTCCTCAGGAGTGGAGCCCTCTCCATGGACTCCACTGGAGCCCTCCGGGAGCCCCTTGCTGTTGCTGGGAGTGGAGCCCTCTCCATGGGCTCCACAGGAGCCCTCAGGGAGCCCCTCGCTGTTGTCGGGAGTGGAGCCCTCTCCTTGGACTCCACCAGAGCCTTCCATGACCCCAGTACCCCCCTAAAAAATTTCAGGGGAAGCCCCCCATCCTCTGCAGCAACTATGGTCCCCTCTGTGGCTGCTATGGACCCCTCACTGGCCTCTATAGGCCCCGCTGTAGAGGCTAAAGGCCCCGCTATAGAGGCTAAAGGCCCCGCTATTGCTGTTGCTAGCCCCTTGCAAAGCTTCACTAAAGCTACAGGCTCCCCTGATTGCCCCTCTGCGGCTACAGGCCCCTCTGACGGCCCCACTGCAGCTACCAGCCCCTCTGACGGCCCCTCTGCGGCTATAGGCCCCTCTATTGGGCTTAGCAGCTGGGCTAATGGGCATAGCAGCTGAGCTAATATAGGCCTTAGCGGCTTGGCTAATCTAGGTTTTAGCAGCTGGGCAAATATAGGCTTTAGCGGCTGGGCTAATTCTCCTAATGACTCCTCTATTGGGCCTAGAAGATCTAACAGCTCAGGGCTGCCTGCTCTTGCCCCTACACTAACCCCAGCTACACCACCTGGCACTGGTAAATGAAGCCGGGGGGCAGGTGTGGGAGGCTGCAGCCGTCTCCTGGGTGCAGGTACGGGAGGATGGGAGCCGTGTTACTCGGGAGCATTGTCTCGGCGCTCGTGAACGCTGTCTCGGCGCTCGAGAACTTTGCTTCGTGGACTCTCGGGAGCACTGCCTCTTCAACGCTTGGGAGTGCAGCAGCTTGGCTCCTCATCCTCCGACTCTCTACCACACAACAGCTCTGTGGTGGTAAATCGGCTCTTCCTCGCCGACTCACCCTCAAGCTGGTTCCAGCACGCCTCACTCCAGGCAAACTCCGTGTCACACTCTCGCAGCAGTTCAAGAGTCGCAGCCCCAAGGACGAGTTCCTTCCGGTCCTGCTTCCTCTCTGCTGGCTCACTGCCCTCGTTTGTATGGTGGGTCAATCTGTCACGCTTTGCCTCCTTCTCCTTGCACGCAGGGCAGGCACACTGACACCATGGATAGTCGAAATGCATCATTCTTTATTCACCAAAACAAAAACCAAAACTGGCATGAGAGCCAAACTCTTAAACTAAAGGAAACAGGATGAAACAAAGACTGTGTCGGTTGACCCACAACATAACCAGAACATAAACCCCCTTAAATACACAAAGTAAAACCCCAAAACCAAATCACAAAACAAACACTTAACCCAGACAAAGAACACCTGTGACTAACAAACCAAAACTCAATCCTTTCATAATACAAGTCTCAAAAGCTAAATCTAAACAATAGTGGCCACTAGTGGCCATTGCCAGGACATGACAGATACGTGCAAACACAGTCATTCATGCACACACTTGAGAATGACAGAGTATTAAATCTCAGGTGGCAATCCATCTTGCTCACCTTTGGGTAAATGATCACTGGAGGACAAAATCTCAGCATTAACACAAGTAATTTAGGGCTTTAAAGGTAGGCAGTGGTGGCTCACATTACAGTATTTCAGTATTTTTCACATTTTCAAAACTCATTTTCAAAAGTGACTAAACTGTGGATTGTTTTTCATTGCTTTTACTCAAAATGTATTCAGTGATTATGTGGTCCAAAATTCATGGATACTTATCTCACTCAAACTCTGCTAGCAGCAAAATGTTACATTTAGAGCCCATTTTGCACATGCTTACATATTATGTTCAAAAATGTTAAACATAGGCCCACCTGAATTGTTGCATCTTCTTACATTATTTCATTCATATATGATGAAATCTAAACGTATTTATAGTAAATAATACTGCAAAAATAAACACATGAATAAATTATAGCAAATGACTGGTTCTGATTTCAGCTGATAAAGCTGAAATCAGATGAACAGAGATCAACAGCAAAAGTTCCAGACCAGAAAGAGACAAATGTCACAATGTGTGCAGCCATAATGACGTTCTGCAGCACCATATCCTTGTTCCCAGCTGAACTGTTTGGGATACTGGTACCAGAAGGTGAGAGAGCAACCGAAACCAAATGCTTTAATATTTTTTATGGTGTTGCCACCAATACCCCCACCCAAACCCTGTAGAGGAATTCTTGCAGGGAGGCTTATGATTGTCATCTACCTCACCAAATGTTCCTACTTGATGCCATGAATGCTGAGTGCCAGGATAATCCTGCTGAGCATGGTCAGGGTTGGATAAGGCATTCTAAAAGAGAGTACCCCGGATGGAATAAACATTACAGCGAAATAAACAAGTGTATGTTGTCATGTCTTAATAGTCTTAGGTACTGAAATACAGGCAGTTTTTCTTAGGCACTTAATTACACTGACTATTATCATGTCTGGTCCGTCTCAGTCACGCCCCCAACGGAGCTCGTCGCCTGAGTACTAGGTGGACACGTTAGTATGATGTCATAGGTTGTCGTGTGTGTGGTCATTTAGTGCCTAAGCAACCCAGGTGGTGAGAGTGTGCCGCTTTGTTAGGTCATTAGCTGGGTTGCTAGGTACCTAACAACATGTCCACCTGTCTTGTGTTTAGTTTAAGTGATACTTGTTATTGAGTTGATTGTCTGTGTCATGTGATTGGCTGTCTGCGTGTGCATGTGAGTTTAAACGCCCAGCCGATCCACACAATCTTCGCGTGGTCAGCCACCTCCAACATTGGGTTCTGGTTCGGATTATGTGTATTGAGAAAGACATTATCACTCTTCACTGCATGCTTGTGTTCACTAGAAGGGGAAATAGTCAGAGGCATAAGAAGGACTTTCCTGTTGGCAACCAGCGGACTCTCTAAATGGCAGTGGAGAGCTTTCTATGCCATCCAAGCAACATTAAGCTGGATCCTTTGTTAACACCCGCTGCCTCTCCTGTGTGTCTCTTTCCACTGTGTGTCTACAGGCGTGAGTGTGGGAGCACCTATCTAAGAGGGTAGATAGTGTATCTATCCTGTTTGAAACTCAGCTGTGTTTGTGAAGCCAACATGGCACCTTGAACTTGAACTTTGTTAATCAAAACATATTTACTTCTAACGCTGTCTCCTGCTAGTGTGTCCACCCCTCACCCGACATGACAACTATACAATGTATTTTGTCAGTTCCAAATACATATGAGCATTCTTGAACACCAGCGGAGAGCTTAACATTGCTTGCACACCACTCTTAATTGCTTAAGGCAAAATTTGGGTCACAGTGATCATATGGCAACAGCAAAATCACATTGGAGTGCCTGATCAAGCTATTCACTACAAAATGGCAATACAAACATTTTCAATACAAATATTCAATACAACATTTTTATTTAATTTTGAACAAAAATTGAAGGAAGATAGACAGCAATAAGGCTATAGAGGACAAGGACAAAGATGAGCAGAAACAGAGATCAGCTATGAAATTAGTGCCACTATTGTAGCCCATGTCATTAAGCATGGTCTCTCTATGTGTAAGGCTGATCTAAGAGTGCGGCCAAACCTTTTGCAGTCATGTGTGGCATCAATCATTCAAACATTCAAGCGGGAAAAATCAGTATATGCAAAAACATCCACTTGCTGTATTTGCATACATAGGCCACAGTACATACAGTAATCAGGTTCCTATTTACTGCTGTGAAAATACAAAAACACAGGAGATCCAGATCCTGAAGCACACATCCCAATAGATGGGCCACACAACTGTGCAAGACTTACTGTATTCCTTGATGAGCTTCACAGAATGCTGTTGGTATCTGAAGAGAGGGAGGATGCTCAGCCCACTGATCTACATTATGCAGTCATATGGGAGAACATTCCGTTCCATTACAAAGCCACAGAGGGACTGGATTTGGACTCCTCTAAATGTTTCTACCCCCATATTCCGCATTCCTTGAACCTATTAAGGAATTCTTTTCTGCCTCAAGATGGAAAGTATATCACCATCCCTATGAGGCTTTTAGATACCAAGACAAAGGCACGTAAGGCAATAACAGCACCAAGTTGCCAAGACTGGACCAGACATGCTCTGAGGCTTGTCCTACATTGCATTGCCACAGAAAGTATTGTTTGCAATGTTGATGAACACATGTAACCCAGTCTCAGATATATACATTTTTTTACAGTATCTTTGGTTTCTCAACATTTGTGTTTGCATATGCACCTGTTTTACAGTATTTCACTCTACTGTATCAAGCCCAGTAAAACAACTGTACCTACAGTAAAGATGTTTTCTCATTTATGTGTCATTTTGTTGGTCCCTCTGTGTGTATGCGGATGATTTTACTGCAGTGAATGAATGTTTTGCCTGAGAATATTCTCAGCTTGTTTGTATGTGTTTATTGTTAAACTGATGTGTTTTACTGTTTGTGTAGGTAATACCCTTTTGTAACATATATTTACTGGTTTGATTTTTGCAGAGTAGATGGGGTGTTTCACCAAAGCTTTTATTGTAATGCAGACTATACTGGTTGGTTAGAGAATGTGGTTTGACCAATGTATCTAAGCATCTGATAAAACTGTACAAGCACTGAAATAGTGTGAGTGTGTGTTCATATGTGTGTGTGTTTGTGGGTGTGTTTTCATATAATAAAAAATTGTTAGTGAAATTGTGTTTTGTTTAATTATTATAAAAATAAAAGTAGTTATTTGAAATCCAGTCTTCTTCTTTCTCTTTCGGCTTTACCCTTCAGGGGTCGCCACAGCGAATCATCTGTCACCATTTAGTCCTATCTGCTGC
>JBBIGA010047766.1:0-13035 GCA_037576975.1 Alestes dentex
ACACACACAAACTTCTATATATTTGTACAGTGTACTTTTTATCTGTTGTTATATATACTGTTTCATAGCTTTTATTCAGTTGGTTTTGCTGTTTCTACTTTCCTCTCTTGTTCTGTCCACTTTACTGCTGTAACAATGTAACTATCCCACCTCTGGGTATTCTTATCTTATATGATCTTTAAAAATCAGTTACTTTAAACTTCTGTTACTTTCGCTACTGTGACAAGACAAAATTCCTACATGTGGGACCAATAAAGGTTTTATAATCTTATATTATCTTAAAGGCTAACAAAGCGTTATCTTATCTTAAAAAACTCAGCTACAGTCCTGTTACTGTTGCTGCTGTAATGTGATTTTCCTACCTGCGGGACTGATAGAGGGTTTAACGTCTCTTATCGTATCTTATATAAGATCAGTAAACTTTCGAGGAGGGCGTGTAATGTGGTGTTCTCCTCAAAATTGTGTAAAAGGACATTTTTAAAAGGTGAAAATATTAATTAAAATGATCATCAGGAGCTCAGTTGTAGTCCCAGGGCTCGCGAGGCTCCTTTAAATATGGCTAGCGCGCGCGGCACCGTTACACCTTTCTCCCCGCGTGCGTGCGCGTGACGCGCGAGCCCCGGCCCGCCCCGCGCGCAGGAGCCATCAACGTGTTTACCTGAACGTCGAGCAGGGGGGAAGGAAGGAGAGAAAGAGCAAAAAGAGGGAAAAAAGGAGAAAAACGGAGCAAACCAATGCCATCTTTAAGTCCTAACGGTGCCCCTCTCACCTCCGGAGCTGCTCTTACTCAAACCCGGGCGAGGAGAAACGGAGGAGAAGGAGTAGAGGAACCAGCAGGTCGAGAGAAATGGCAACTTGTGCAGGTAGAGAGGGACGACGGAGCTCCGTTATTAATTTATTATTTATATTTTTGCGTTCGAAACGTGTCTATTTTAGGCTTATTTCTGGACACGAGTGAAAGTAGAGCTCTCCTGTTCTGCTCTTTAAGGTTTCCAGGTTTTTTTTTTAGCTGTGTGTGTGTGTGTGAGAGAGAGAGAGAGAGAGAGAGAGAGAGAATGGCGGCGCGAGGACCGTTATCTGGTGCAGAGAGAGAGAGAGAGAGAGAGGGTGGGGTGGGGTAGGACAGGTGGGATAGGTGATGCAACACCTTCATAGGTGACTCTGCACACACACCTCCACCACACCATGGAGAAGACACGGAGACATGCTGGAGGGGGTTTGTCCTGCGATAGGACATAAAATAATCATAAGAGATCTGGGTTGCTCGTGCAGACTCGCGGGACCAGAGTGTGGTGGCAGAGATCTGTCCTTTGTTCCAGACGAATTAAAGTTTGAAATGGAGGTTGGTGGACCACACAGGTGCTGTCGCAGGAGCACCCGTGGTTCTTCTCCTCCTTTAATGGTCTTTAACCTCCACCGAGGTGGATGCGGAGCACTGCGCATGCGCAGTGAGAGAGAAAAAACCGTGCACGAGCGAGGGGAGGGGAGGGGGGTCGGGTTGTGTTTTGACTCAACAAGATCCTCATTGGTCCTGAGCTTCATGGCTTCAGGTTTGGAGGAACTGGTGTTGCTCTGTGAGGGAGGGGCTGAGTCTTGAGTGTGTGAGTGATTGTGTGTGTGACTGATTTTGTGTGTGTGTGTGTGATTATTTGCGTGTGATTATTTTGTGTGTGCATATTTGTACATGTATTTATTTGTGTGCATGTTTTTATTTGTGTGTGTGCATATTTGTGTGTGTGTTATTCTGTGTCATTGTAAACACTGTAGTCTGAAATAAAAAAACTATTAGCACCAACAACATGAAAAAATGACCCACAATGATTCAGGCCTGCAAAAACTACAATTTGGATATAAAAATAAATCTCATTGGTCCTGAGCTTCATGTGAGGGAGGGGCTGAGTCTGAGTATGTGTGTGTATCATTTTGTGTGTGTGTATCATTTGTGTGTGTGTGTGATTATCTGTGTGTGTGTGTGTGTGTGTGTGTGTGTAATTATCTGTGTGTGTGTGTGTGAGAGATTATTTATGTTAGCGTGTGTATATTTGTGTGTGTATGTGTTTGTGTAATTTTAAACACCTTAGTCTGAAATAAGAAATATCAGCACCAACAGGGTGTGTAAGTGAGTGTGAGAGAGAGAGGCATTAACGTTTCTAGACGGAAGTTATCGTTAGACTGTGCACAGTTTAAAGTTAACCCATTAGTGTCCATGTGTGAATTTTAATATTGGGCAGTGATTAAATTTTTAAATCACAATTAATTGCATTGTTATAAGCAAAAATTAAATAATGAATTCAAAAGTAGTTTATTGCACACTTTTATTGCACACTTTTATTAAGTACTGCTATATGAACAAAAGTGCAATAACATTTGGTTTGCAAACACTTTAAACAAACAAGGAGCTGTTTTAACAGCAGTGTTCCCTTTAACACAGATACAGTTCAAATATTTCTGTAAATCCCAACTTAAACATTAATGTAATCAAATCAAATATAAAACCAAAGCTCTTTGCCCCTGCCAGGGCATTCATGTTTTATCTAGTTTGTTATAGAAAAACAAGTTCCCCTCAGAGTCCAGAGCATGGGGGGAGGAACCATTATAGCAGCTGCAAAGGAGGACCAACATTAAAGTCTCAGTTGGCGTCATTAAAGTCTCTGTTGGTGTAATGGTCAGGCGTCCCATTACTTTTGTCTATATTATATGTACACAATAATGGACATACAGTATGGACAAAAGTAATGATGGCATATTATATGGACAAAAAGTAATGGTACGCCTGACCTCCGTGAAAACCAGCCGAGACCTAGAGCGCTGCGGGCTGCTCGCTCCCCAAGCACAAAAACGCAAAAAAAAAAAACTTTCAAAATAAAAGGATCAAGAAAAAAAGATGTGTTGATGCATGATAAAATAGTTGTTGACATTAAGTAAATAATGCATTAACACATTAACATGCCCATCCCTGTTACATTACTTTTGGATTTACTCTGAACTTGCTTGTGCACAATTTTTTTCTGGGGATCTTTCCAACTATTTGGCGACAAAACAAGTTATAAAATAAAGTGGCCCCTTGTTATAGTCACTCGTGAGCACAGCACAGCACAGCACAGCGTGTGAAATTCTTTCTCTGCATTTACCCCATTCACCAAGTGAAGCAGGGGGCTGCCACCAATGAGGGGCGCCCGGGGAGCAGTGTGTGGGGATGGTATCTTGCTCAAGGGCACCTCAGTGATGACACTAGCAGTGTTGGGATTCAAACCCACAACCTTCTGATTGCAGGGGTAATAATATAATAATAGTTTTCTAGTTACATGGGACAGCTCTGTCACATTTTGAATAAAAGTGTAACCAATGTAGATGCTAAAAATAGATACTGTTAGATATTCATCAATAATATAAGGATCACTTTAAACATTTGATCATACGGTTTGTAATCTTTTTTTAAATCTTCCTCTCTCCTTTCCTCCTTCTGTAAAGCATCCATGGGATTGTGAAATCCACTACATACATGTAATATTATAATATTGTATTATTATTATTATTATTATTATTATTATTATTATTATTAATTATTATTCATTAATTCATTCATTTTCTGTAAACCCTGGGGTCGATGGGCGTGGGGCAGGGACGGGGCGGGGCACCAGCCCACCTCCGTATTATTAATATTATTATTATTAGAATCCGTATTAGTGTCATTATTAGTAGTGGTATTATTACATATGTTATGTATATATAAAACAGTGTATAATAAATTTTCCCATATCCTAAATTTAGTTGTTGGACATGAAAGGTTTATTGCAGGCAGTAGGCTAAGATGATGTCTTGTCATTTGCTCAACAAAAGTCAACCAAGGTTAATTTCCTTGAGTGAGAAATAACACTCCCAGGTCTGTCCTCCCCAAGACAACTGAAATCTGTATCAGCTGCACTGAAACAGGTGCTAGTTATTAGGAGTTTTCCAGAAAGATGATGTTGGGATGTTCCTTTGTAACCTGCGTATTTTTGCGTTCAGCTTCTGCCCAAACTCAGTTCTTGATCCCATCCAAGGTGGTGAGTCTTGCCCTGTGCCCACATAAGAAATGCCTGATGTAATACTTAACCATTTCTGGTCTTAATAGCTCAAGAGTAACCCCTCAGACTGTTACAGCTGGGTTATATTTTATTTTAGTGTACTTACGCATGTGCAGGATGGCTGTTCCATTGTCCATCTCCATAGAATCCTGTGTGTTGGTTATTTTTGTCATCAGAAATTAACACAGTGTGTCCGTGGAAACAATAGCAACCTACGTGCCTGTACCATGATCTGATGGCCAAGGTCAAGACTGTAACCACCTCTGCTGTGTGTTTCTGTCGGCTCTCTTCACATGGTTATTTCTTTTATTGCCATTGCATTTATTTTATGGTTTTCCATTATCGAGAAACTCTCTTGTTCTAGCTTTGTCTTAACCGTACAAGTGATGGAGAGCATCCATCTGTTCTACAGAGCTTCCAAAGGACATCAGAAGACATATTACTGAAGTCCGTGTGTCTTTATGTTTATTTGCTATTGAGGGAAAATACCAGCTCGGTAGCTATCTGCTAAAGGACCGTCTACAAACTGACTCGGCGTGGACCGCAAGACTAGACTTGATCTAGAATGAGAACATATCTAGGGACAACTCCATCTACATTTGTCGCAAACATGGGGACGCCCCCTCCCCATGTTTAATTTGTTTGAAATCAGAAAAGCTTGCCTTTTTCTATATACATATACAGTAACCCTTTCACGTGGATCAGCAGTCGCGGTTTCGGTCCATCGCGGATTTTCGAACCTCCTTCCTCTGAGAACAGCTGACTGTGACGTCCGGGAAACCAGACACCTGAACAGAATGAAGCTCCGCTGCTCAGCACCGCCCCAAACATAAACAACCAGCACGAGGACGAGGGGGCGTGGCCCAAACATAAACAACGAGGATGAGGGGGCGTGGCCCAAACATAAACAACCAGCACGAGGATGAGGGGGTGTGGCCCAAACATAAACAACCAGCATGAGGACGAGGGGGCGTGGCGCACGAGGCCCGGACGTCACAGTCAGCTGTACTTAGAGGTGGGAGGTTTGAAAGTAGCCAATCCGAGAACATGATTTATTTCTCCTTGCTGCTGCCCTTTGACGCTGCAGTCCAGAATTTCCCCCATGGAGCATCTCGAGTGTTCTCGTGTTTTTCATTTCATTTTTGTTACTGTAAATTAACTACAGTGCAGTCTATACGGGGTAACATAAGCATTTACATTCTAGGACTGCAAGAGTTCAGTGTAAGCAGTACAGTAGGAATACGGGTTTACCTTCACATTTTCTTAAAGGCTAATGAGTTTAAAATGAAATTAAAGTGTGTTGCACAGAGTGGGTCACACACAGTAGCTGTGTTACTGGTGGTTTTTCACTATTAGACAGATCTCACCTGTTGGTATATTTTACAGATGTAAAGTGATTGATTACAGCTCGTCTGATGCCGCACAGTTTGCGTTAGTCGTCGTAGTTCTTCATCAGTATTCAGTTTCAGGTCACAGTACACATGATGCTGGATATTTTTGGTTGCTGGACTGTTTTTAGCCCAGCAGTAACAGTGAGGTATTTTAAAACTCCAGCAGCACTGCTGTGTGTGTACCACACTCCAACACACACACACACACACACTAACATACGTGTCACTACCGTGTCAATGTTACTGCTGTGCTGAGAATGATCCACCACCCACCCAACACCTGCTCACTGGTCCTGGTCATTGATGGACAGGGTATAAGGGGGGATGACAAATGATGCAGGTAACAAATGGACCACAGTTTGTAATTGTAAACTACAAAGTGCACTTACATAGTAAGTAGAGCTCATAATCTGAGCAATGAGTGTCGATACAGTGTAGGTCTGCCTTATACAGTGGCCTGTTCTTGTCTGTGCTCACTGTAAAATAAAGCTCAGGCAGCATTTTGGTGTTTGGGCTGCTGCCATAAATGTAATGTAATGTTCTTTCTGGTCTTTTATATACAGTATGTGTCAGATGTGCACATGGTGTGGATTGCACAGGATATGTAAATGGATCTGGGAGGTTTTTTTTTGAGGTTTGGCAGTGTTTCAGTAAGAGAGAACACAGGTGGTATGGATGGAGTGCTCGCCAGGATGAGCAAAATCTACAAGCACTGATTTGTCAACATGAACTCCCTCCCTCTGTCTTTTTGATTTATCTGTCTGGAAGATTGTAAGCGTTGAGAGCTGCAAAGCCATATTAAAGTCCATCTGTTCGAATGGAATGTCGCTAAAGTGCCTGTTGGTGTAATGGTCAGGTGTCCCAATACTTTTGTCCATGTAGTGTACATGGCTTCTAAAGCTAATGCTGAAGTGCAGTCTGGTTTTACTGACCTGTTTAAGAGGTCATGTTTATTTTTAGTGCAGATAATGTGTTCTCTGCCCATGGTTCAGTCATCCATAATGTTCATAAATCCATAAAATGTTTTGGCAGCGTTTTGGTTTTTGGGCTGATGCCATACATGTAGTGTTCACTGGTTTTCTCTTTCTGTATGTTGAAGGGACATTTATGGACTGATGGTGATTTACGTGGTAGAGATACATGGTTTAATGCTAGTGAATGACATAATATCCCATACAGTTAGAGTTTGAACCCACTGAACTGTCTCCCTCTAGCCTGAGAATTCAGCAACTGGAAAACCCCCAGCAGCCCCTTAGTTGAAGACGCCTGAGCATCTTCCTATGCACACGTCCTTGAAAGTAAAGCTGTTGCGCATCAAATGTGTCGAAACGAACCCTAACATAAGTGTATGTGTCCAAACCGGACTAAACTGGATGTGTTGCTCACAAAGGCCCAAGAACATGTTTTGCTTTTTAAACAGAGGCGTATCTGTTTATTAAATATTGGTGGCCAGATGCCACTGAATATTAATGAATATTAACATTGAATTCAGTATTAATAGTGAATATTAATACTGAATATTAGTGATAACTGATCTTTTAATTATTGGTAGAAACAGGGAAAGGCAGAGCCATGAAAAGAAGGTGATTGGACTTTATTTGGTGGAAGATTGATCAGTGGGTTGAATTTAAAAATTGGATGTTGAATTTTGAGGCATATTTAACCCCTGTGCAGACCCGGCTAGTGCTCTGACTGCAGCTCCCACGGGCCACGCCCCATTTTTCTGACTCCGTTTAATTTTTTTGTAAGTTTCAGACTTAGACTCGCGCTCCAATTCTCCACGACAGTGTCAGATGTGCTCATGGTGTGGTGTGGATTGTACAGAATATGGTCTTTTATATACAGTATGTATCAGATGTGCACGTTGTGTGGATTGTACAGGATATGTAAATGGATCTGGGAGTTTTTTCAAGGTTTGGCAGTGTTTCGGTGAGAGTGAACATAGGTAGTATGGATGGAGTAGTCGGCAGGATGAGCAAAATCTACAAGCTCTGATCTGTCATTTCTCAACATTTCTCATTTCTCTCCCTCCCTTTGTCCTTTTGATTTATCTATCTTCCGTTCCTCTGTCTCATTGCTTGTCGCTCTCACAGCTCTGTCTCTAATCTATCTCGCGAATGTTGACTGAAGTAATAGAAAATGTAATAATATAATTGAGATAAAGAGTGAGAAAGAAAGATGGATGGAGAAGTGAAAGGAGAAGCAAGGGTGGAGCTATGGTGGATTTTAGGGCTGTGTAATTCTTTTAGGCCTCCTAACTCTTAAATAAATCATTGGAACAGTAAATGTAATATTTCTAGCAAACAACTGGGACACGTATCTTTTACATTTTTGGCTATTATGGGTTTTTTGTTTTTGCTATAAGATCTTTATACTTTTGGAAGAACCAGTAGGATGTAGGATAAATTACAATTAAAAGATTTTATTGACTCATTTATATAGATTTTTACTACATTTCAACTGGATTTGGCAGGGGAACACCTTCATAACACCCTTATGCAGGCCACTGAAGGATAAGAGAGCATTCATATCTGTTTCTGTGTTGCAACCTGGTCCATTCGTGTCTTACATCTCCCTCCTTCTGTCTTTCACCTCTAGTCTCATTATTAATTTGCGCCTGAACCGTTTGAAGTCATTATGTTTCTCCTTTCAAGTTTTATTCTAAATATTGTTTTGAATTGTATTCATTCTCACTTGGTTAAATGTCTTGTGAGTGTGTCAAACCGTGACCCCAAAATCATCTATTGAACCGAGTCGGGAATAAAAAGAGCGGAAGAGAAATGCGAAATAATTTTTTAGTTGAACCATAGTTGTTGTAGGACTCTTGCAGTACACACTGACTGGGGTTTAGAGAGAGATAAGTAGTGCCGAGGAGGTGTTTCTTCAGTGAGCATGCCTCTGAGAGTAGGAGTGAAAAGACGATCAAACGCTACGGGTTTCTCCCTCCTATTTTTATGTGCGCCGAGTGAGAAAATCCCCTCTGTCTCTCCCTCCTCCATCTTTTTCTGGTCCTGTCTGAAATTATTTGTAGTCTTGCTTTCCATGCACATCCCCTGCTGTCAGTGTGCTCGGGGTAGGTATCAGTGATGCATCCTCATACTAATCAAATACTTCATCTACAGCAGACCTTAGGGGTTATCCAAAGACTTTCCCGAAGGTTTCATCTTTGGAATCACAGGGTTTTTTTTTAGCTGAAGTAGCCATGAAGTAAATTGTAATTGTAAAAGTGTCCGTTTGTTGTATGTGAACACGCCATAGCGCACGGTGTGAACAGCACGAAATTCTTTCTCTGCATTTAACCCAATTAACCGGTTCACCAAGGGAAGCAGCGGGCTGCCAGGAACACAGGGGAGCAGTGTGTGGGGACGGTACCTTGTTTTACTGGCTGTCCTGGGATTCGAACCCACGACCTTCTGATCACAGGAGGAACTCCCTAACCACCAGGCCACCAGCTGCCCCAGAATTACATCACTGAATTCATCACTGACTTTTACTGTAAAGCTTTTTTTCCCCGAGCTTGTTGATGACCCTATAATTCTCACCGTGCTTTTTAAACCCCGCTCGGTTGCCGTTTGTGGGTGGGGCTATGCGGTTTCAGACATTAGCTGTAGTCTTGCTAAGTCGAATGTTAAATTCAGTGCAGTTGGCGAACACATCAAAGCACATTTTGCACTGCACCTGCAGTCATAACTATGTTATAACTATGACTGTTCTAATACTTGCTCATCTACTGTTTCTTCTATTAATAGGAAGTTTACCGCCCTAACAGCCTCTGCACATCTGGAAAGGCTTCAGACTAGAAGTTGTAACATTACTGTGCAGATTTGATGGCATATAGCCTCAAGAGAGGCCAGATACCAGATATTGGGTGACTAGTTCCAGATCACAAACATCCCTCAGACTCCTCCCTACTCCAGAGTAGTTCTACTGCTCCACTTCCCAAGGCGACATACCCCTCCAACTTATAGAGACACGTGTACCTGTCTTTAGAGCATCTCAGAGTATAGGTGGTGCTTTTTTATAACCTTGTTTTCTAAAAAGGTTCTTTGAAAAATGTCCATATCCATGTCCAAATACTGAAACTAAGAAACTCTATTTGCTCATTTTAAATTTTATGGCAGCAACATGGGACGCAGCACGTTTACCAGTGTGTTGTACTCTTCATTTAACAACACTGTAAAGATTTGGGAACTGATGATGTGAAATCTTGTCCCATTCTTGCCCAATTGAGGATTTCAAATGCTCAACAGTTCAAAGTTTCCTTTGTCATATTATTTTTATGATGCACCAGAAGTTTGGGTGACAGGTCTGGACTGCAGGCACGCAAGCTTAGCTCCCAGAATTTTTTTTTTTACTACAAAGCCATGCTGTCATAATACACGCAAAATGAGGTCTGACATATTCTTGCTAAAACGAGCAAGGCCTTCTTTGTAAAAGACGTCGTCTGGATTGCAGCATGTGTTGCTCCAAAACTGTTGATGTCATTTAGCCATAATTTATGCTTTCCCACATGTATAGGCTACTAATGCACCCCCATACTAAGGCAGGCTTTTGAATTGTGCCCTAATAACAAGCCAGATGGTCCCTCTCCTCTTTGGTGCGGATCGTGCGGCATCCATTATTTCCAAAAAGAATTTAAAATTTTGATTCATCAGTCCACATCACTCCACTTTGCCTCAGTCCGTCTTAAATGAGCTCAGGCCCAAAGACGGTGGCGGCGTTTCTTCTTTGCCTGGAGTTTTAACTTTGCGGATGCAGTGAAGAACTGTGTTTACAGCTGGGGTTATGCAAGATGACTGCGTCACATGTCGGTGCACCTTAAAGTAGCTGAAGTCGCTGGATCATTTTGGGTGTATGGTATAAGTGCAGATAAAAGAAATGGCTGTTTAATAATACTGATGACGGCCCCACCCTCGACTGACAAGTGTCGAGCTGTTGCATAAGCAGTTAGGTCCTGGCAATATGATGATATTTAATATTGTATTGATAAATTACAATATGTTTTAGTTTGCTGAGCGTGTAATGATATCCTTAGGAGAACAAAGTTACGCCTGTTTTAAAGCATTTAGTGTAGTGCAGTATGTGAAATGGTAAACAGGGACAGATTCATCAAACACTGCCCACATAGCTGGAGTCTAGTGAATCAACTAGTGAATCAATCATGTTTTTACGTTTTTAATTTGCCAGTAATTTGTACAGTTTTTGCAGGTTTTATTTAGTTTGCCAAGACTATAGTTCTGCATTTTATAACTCTATTGTTCATCTGCACTGTACAGTTTTGTGATTTCTTTTCTCTGACAAACACAGTTCCGCTCTAGAAGGACTTGATTATTATTTAATAATAAGACGTAAGTGCAAAACTGTGCAGTGCAGATAGGCCTCCTGGCCTGGAGTTGGGGAAAATTGCTGTAATCCATTTTCTGATTTAAAGCAGCCAGCCACGTTGCTGCCGACTTCAGTTACTCCTTGCACAAATGGAATTCAGCTCACCTCCAAACAGGGAACGATCTTATGGGGGAGATTTCCCTGAGATACTAAATGAGTACTAAATGAAGCAAAATGTGAATGAAAATCATTTATAACGAACGAAAACGTATCATTTATAGTGACTAAGTCTGTCTCAGCTATTACTTTTTTACATTTTAGAGCTTACACATATTTTTTATTGTAATATTTTCTGTTGGACTGTGTGTTTATCTGGGTCTGAGCTGTGTTTGTCATTAGTTGGGAGCTGACTAGGATTGGCCCAAATAGCATGTCTTGTTTTTTTTATAAGGGTATAGAAATAATTGTTCTCAGAACTACTCCTGTTTATGCTTCATATTTAACCACAGTTTTAGTGTTTGCCCATTTTATAGTTTGTTTTAAAATAAACAATTCCAGTTTTTTGATAGTTCTACATAATTCCTATATCTATTCATATATCTATAATTCCTCGTTTTTAAAAAAATATGGTCAGGCAAAACGTAATGCTGTAGTCGGTTGTCTTAGTCTTTGTTACCTGAGTACTTTTTGAGAATAGAAAATGCATTTGAAAATGGCCAAAAATGGCTTTTTATTTAATATATTCTAGCGTGTTGAATGTTACATTATTACATATTTTGGAATGAAACAATGCATTTATTTTTCTAACATGTCCTTCCAGGAAACCCCGTTTTCTTTTGGTTTCATATGTTTTATTAAACAGTAATAAAGGTGTAGAAGATGTCAGGAAGAGTGCCGGGGTCTGAAGGGTGAAAGATATCCCAATATATGTAAAGAAATACCAACAAAACGAAGGGATACTTGAACATTCACATAATTCAGTCCAGCCCTAAAGCTAAAAAGCAAAATAGTTAATTTGGCCATTTTAGTTTTAGCCACTGTAATGGCTTAAAAAAAAAAATCAAGTTAAAAATGTTTATTACAACTGTTTATATTGCATATAATTGTCATCTAAAATATGACAGTGACAAGACTGGAGTTGACATTTTACCTGTATTGTGTGTATCACTGATTGTAGGATTTATTCTTTCTCTCTTTAGTGAGCCCTCTTGGAGGAGATTTGCGTTAATGCAGAGATTTGATCGGTGGGGGGTGTGGGGCCAAGGATATTGCAAGGAAGGAAGCACTGGAAGTGTGTATTTCCTGACGATTTTGATCTGCTTCTCCTGAGCAGCGTCAAAAATAGCCTTGAATCTTAAATGGCACCTGCAGATCCGTGAACACACACGGCAGCTGTTGGATTTTAAAGCCAGCATGAATCAGAAATTATAACACATTTTTTCTTTTGTGTGAACTACAGGATCAGGGAGGGTCTCTGACACAGGTAAGCTGATGCATAGTGACAAAATCAAATGCTTTAGAGTCAACACAGTTTAATGGAAGAAGAGGATAGAGAAAAGTTTAGTACAGTATAAGACGTGCTCAGTGTTCTGTGTGACCAAGGTATGAGCTAACAAGACAAAAAAAAGGTTCGGGTTGATTTCAGAATAGAATAGAATGTCTTTATTGTCATTGCAATACACAGGAATGTACAGTGCAATGACATAAGACTTGCAACTTGCCACTGTAGATGCTTATCTCTTGTAACTACATGAGTAAAACAAATAACGAAGTGTGATATCAAGTGGAGAATGTATCCGCTGTACCAGAATAGACCAGTATACAAAGAGATGGAATAAATAAATAAAGGACTGAGAACTAGCAGCATGAATGTGATGAATAAATAGATAGGAATAAAAAATAGCAGCAAGTCAGTATATAATTACCAGAATAGACCAGTGTTTAAAGAGCAAGAATGAATACAGAATAAACCGTTTTGAACGATATTGCACTGGAAGATATTCACATTGCTCTGTAGTTTTTTTTTTTACCAGGTTTAGACCAGCCACTGTTTTTTCAGTCCGGTTGTCTGCATCTGTTTACAGATTTGTAACCTCTGTATTGATATTCTTTGGTTCTAATTGACATACACTACCATATTCTTTGGTTCTAATTGACCTACACCTTCTCATTCAGCGATTTCCTTTGTTTTTATTATTGGCTACATTGTAGATTAATATTGAAAACATCACCTACTGCTCTGATGACAGCTT
>JBBIGA010047796.1:0-13034 GCA_037576975.1 Alestes dentex
GCAGATAGGACTAAATGGAGACAGATGATTCGCTGTGGCGACCCCTGAAGGGTAAAGCCGAAAGAGAAAGAAGAATTATTTTTCCTTGTTTCTGTTTATGTAGAAGTGTATTATTTTTACACTTATCTATTTGTTAAAAGTCTCAAATGAACAACTTCCCAAAACGTTGAATCATTATGTTGAAATAATGTCTTGTTTTCTTTAATACTTGACTGATTACATTAAAATTGTGACTCAAAACAATGTGCTATTAAATTTCAGGAAACACATTTTTAAAAGCATAGAAAATCAATATTTTGAGAAAATAAATATTATATGAAAATTATATTGACATTCAAGAGACAATGTCATTTTGAATTCGTTAGTCCAACATAATTAGTTTCAATATAATTAGTCCAAATGTTAAGTCAAATTGACAAAATTTAACAATATTGTCAAACATATTATTTTAAGGTTAAAAATTGACAGATTGTTGCCACTAGGGGGTGCCATTAGCACGCAAGGAGGTTCTGAGAGAATAATCTGAAGGAAGAAAAGACTTGAACCCACACTAGGAGGATCACACCAAGGTGAATTTAGACTATAAAAAAACTTAAAACGATCATGTCATCAGGTCAACAGGGATCGGCAGCCAGAGCTGATCTGTTATTCATCATTATATATGATGCAAAAAAATAGCTTAACATCCCCTCTGCGAAATTTTTGATGCATGCATTTAAAATCCTAAAATACAGCCTCATTATTGCTGAAATCAAGACACACAGCACCAGCAAACTGCTTTATAATAAACACAAGATGTTTATCCAAAGTGGAAACAATGCGGGGGGGAGGCCAGATTTCACAGCCTGTCCATCGGATATTGTCATCTGGAAATTGAGGTTGAGCTATATGTAGAGAGATGTAATGGAGATCCTCTCTATTTAAAAGTCTTGACCTTTAACTCGGCGCTCCCTGGGAGGGCCACAGCACAGTTCAAGCCAAACGCACCTGATCACTCTGGAATCGGCTGAGGGCTTCAGTCAGGTGTGTTGGAGCAGCAAGAGCAGTAAGAGTGAGCGGAGTCAAAGAACCTCAGCTGTACACAACACTACTCAGCAGATTTGGTTATGCAAATATTGATATCTGCATTTGGCTGGCCTTCCACTGTAATGTATTGTGCTTTTTTTGTTTTTATTCACTGATGCAGATTTATTTTTACTAATGTATTTTTATCTCTAACACAATCGAAAGCAAAGGGACAAGGTACAGTCCATACACACACACACACACAAACACACACACACACACATACACACACACACACACACACACACACACACATATATATATATATATATATATGTATATATATATATATATAGAGAGAGAGAGAGAGAGAGACCACAGGAAGACAGAGAGAGAGGGACAGAGAGAGGGAGAGAGGGAAAGAGCGTTTTATTTTCTATCTAAAACCACGTGTCTCATGAGTATGTAGCTGAAATAATGATGATTTTGTTTGGCCGGCAGGGGACGCTGCAGTTTTAAACAGAGTTTATGGGTGTGTCTGTTCCTGACGTCGAGTCTGTGACTGAACTGTTATTTCTGGAGACTTTCTTAATATTCTTGTTATGAAAACATGCACTGTTTACTCTGATGTACACTACTGAGACGAAACAGACACACACATCTATATACATCTATATATACACCAAGGAGGGAGTATTGTGTTATATTATTATTATGATCATTATAATTAGTAGTAGTAGTAGTATTAGTATTATTATTGTTATTGTTGTTGTTGTTGTTTTATCATCATCATCATCATCATCATCACCATTTTATTATCACTATTATCATTATTAATGCTGTTGTTGTTTCACTCGGTTTTCTCCTTGTTTGTCTTAGTTAAGGAGGTTAATTGTGTTCTCTTTTTCTTTTCCTTTACGTTTACTACATTTAAGTCTAGTTTTGTTCCTGTCCGTTATTTTTCTTTCACATTCACTAATGACTTTCCTTATGCTGAGACTTCTGATCTTTTCTGCACCAACTAAACAAAAATCCATTGTAAGACTGGCTGAATGTGTAGTTGGGGGGTGGGGTTGTGAATGTAAAAGAATAAATAGATAATCAATAAAAGGAAACTGAAAGTGCAGTGGAAGTGGAGAATAGAGCGGTTTTAGCAGGTTTTTTAAAGCCCGAGTTATTCAGATCTGATACCAAAGTCCAGTTGGTTGGACCGCATAGTGGATGAACAGCATTTCACCAGGTTTAGTTTCAGAACTTTTCTGACCAGCACCTGCAGATCTAACAGACCCACCAGGATTATAAACATCAAGCATATCAGAGATGTATTTAGGACACAAACCATTGAGTGACTTGTACACGATGAGTAATGCTTTGAAATCAGTTCTGTACTGAGTTGCGAGCCAATGCAAAACGAACAAAATCAAAAATAAAATAAAAAAACACAATAAAGGACTGAAATTATTCGCTGTAAATAAAAGTTACTAAGAACTACGCTTAATATTAGTAATTACTAATAAATACCCGTGAATTAAAATTACAATTGCAGCTCCTCCTGCAAGATCAGCTCCACTACAGGCTGCATCTTTAAGTCTGAGACTCACTAACGATCTAATGAGTTTTAGATTTTAATTGACCACTCTCCTTTGAGTTATAATTGCGAACGTCTACCTTTAATTGCCACCAGATGGTGCTGCACTCAATAATTTCACTATGATCTGACCTGTTCCGCCTTACTGCTTACACAAAAGCCTCAATTTATGTTTTAAACCCGTTATAATTATTAATACAGTCATCTTCAGGATGACTGGGAGGTTGTATCACAACAAAAAGTGTTTAACATGACAAAGATTTCGATACAAGGTCATCAGAGAAGCCTGGTCGTCTTCAAGACGAGGCCTGTTATGACATCCTACTTAAAGCAAGCGTGCCTGCGCTCTATTAAGCTGCTCAGGGGTCAGTGTTATTTATTGTCATGCTTTCCTACAGAGAGTTTGGGTCAGGTTAGACTGGCATCTGTCACAACCGAGAGAGGCCTGTCAGCGTCCACTGGTTCACGTTCTTCTGACCTCGTGCCATTAACGGTTGATTCAACACACCCACGTGAAGCAAGTGAACCAAGAAACCAGCCTGTTGGGTCTGTTAGTATTCTTTAATTCTGCATTCTCATGCCCTGTAATTTGTATGTTCGTGATTATATATAGTGTTCAATTATTAATTTATTTTTATCTAAACCTATTGCCTCGTGGCAGGCCCCTTAATCCCACCTAAATCTGATTTAGGTCGAGATCCTTATTAGAGCTAATCTCAACTTTTGCCTAATTGGGGCGTCCTGGACCCCCGCTAAGCTGGATTTTTAGCCCACTCAGCTCCAGTGTGTGTGTGTGTGTTTGTGTGTGTGTGTTTGTGTGCATCGACTGAGTCGCCCAGACTGAAAGCCGCGTGTCCTGATATAACCTGGCCTATAGTCCAGAAAACTGCTCCAACCTTATTAAGCTCTGTTCTCAGACTTGTAAGCCTTCATTTTCTCAGCATCCAGATCAATGCTCCTCACTCTCCTTATTGGTCAGGAGTGGTAAACAAGGGAACGTCAACATTTTTTCAAAAATTCTGTATCATTAAAGATCCAGAGTGAATTTGGTAAGAAATGCTCCACTAAAGAGAGCCATAATTGTATACTCACATAATAGTGGTGAATGGAATCAGACATCTGAAGTGTTTAATGCCTCTTACAGCCTCTTAAATTACATGAAAACACGATTACAAACACAATGGCTGGCAAAAATGATTGAATCGCCACACTTGAGAGGTTGTTCACCCAGCTTTTTTTACTTCGTGGCAAATAAACAAATCCCAGATATGACCCAAAACAATTTTTGTTTAATATCTGAATAGTCTGGCTTCATGGAGCAAACCTCAAATATATTAAATTACACTGTTTTCATTATTATTCATTATTTCAGATCAAACAGAGGATTGATCTAAGAATCACTGAAGGTGGAGGAAAATTAATGGATTTACCACCAAAAAAATCAGAAATCGGTCTTTGTCACTCCTCCTTGGGCCTGAATTAACTGAAGCATAGATTTTTCTAGTGAAAAACAATATTCTCTGTCTACCTGGTTCTCTGTCAGGATGGAGCCTGGTCATGGGCCATTTTTTAATATCTACTGTAAATCTTCAATGCGATTAAAATCTGGACTGTTTGCTATCCACCAGTTTCCTAAAGAAAAGCTTTCTCACTTTTTCCTCTATGAGATGCATCCTCATCCTGAAAAATGACTTCATCACCAAACCTATTAATGTCAATGGCATAAGAAAAGTGTATACAATTTGAATGTACCTGTGTGTTGACTGGTGAGGTAATGACTTTCATCTCCTCTGCTCCATTGTAGCCCCAGATCATCAATGACCAGGGGGAATTATATTGTTTTCCTCAGGCTCTCATCATTAAATCTTTCATTAGAACAGCACCAGACAAAAGTTCCAGCATTTGTTCCTGCATCATCTATGCAGTTTTGTGATTCATGACTGAACATCACTTTTATCCAGTCACCCACACTCCATAACTGCTTCTCTATAGCTGCTGTGACCTTGTTCTCTTCTGTTTAGGATTTAGTGCTGGTTTATGTTTGGCTTTTCTGGATGTAAAACCCATTACATTCCATCTATTTCTTAAATCTGACAACTCTATTGCTGGGTTTCCTTGCAATTAGTCAAGTCTAACAGCACAGGGTCTCCAAGCACTCTATTTCAACTGTAGGCTCATTTGCATTTTTGGACTTCAGCCAATATTTGTTTAAGAAATGCAAATTACAAGGTGACTCCATCGTTTTTTTTTCTCTACATTGAGTGATTCCATCATTTTTTTCCTCTACTAGATCTGGAATTTCCTCTACTAGAAAATGCCATTGATGAAAAAATATAACTGAATTTGGTTGAGGTTTGTCTTACAAAGCCAGAAGTAAACAAAAATTGTTGTGTCTCATAGCTGAGATTTGTTTTTTTGGCCATGAAGTGAAAAAAAAGCTGCGTGAACGCCCCCTAAGTGTGGTGATTCCATGGTTTGTGCCAGAAGTTATACACTGTCTGATGTCTGAGACATTAATAGTGTTATTTTTTCAGACTTCCCACAATTTTACCATTATCAACATGGTTGTTTTGGACAGTAAATAAACTGTCTATTTTGTTTTGCAGATATAGTGACCCTGGGTTCCTATCACCACCACTATAAAGAAATCTTCAAAAGTTTCTCCAGGATGAACCAGGTTACATTTAACCAATGTAAGTGACACTCTTTCTATCTCAACCACTGAACTATGCAGAATTCCCTTTAAGCAGGTATTCAGAAAGAGAATCAATAGGCTATTCACAAACCAGGATTTCCCAATAAGCTGGATTTCAACCAATGTGATGGTTATGTAGTAGAAATGGTTTTTTCTGCTAAACAGACTTGATTTTGGAGCTTAAATGATCTGGCTAGTTGAGAAAATCCTACTTTGTTTTTTCAGCTACACTGATTCGCTGCAGTTAAAATGAGGGGCTGTTTTTCCTGCATTTTCCTTCTGTCAGTCATGATAAGAGGGGAGAATGCCTGGTTATGACAATGTGACAATCTCTCTCTCTCTCTCTCTCTCTCTCTCTCTCTTTATCTCTCACTTTCTCGCTTAAGCTTTAAATAGACGACCTCCTCCTCTGTACAGCATTACTTAGAACAACTTTTCTGTCTCTGGCACAGCATGTTCTTTAAAGGTTATTTCAGTAATTCACTTGCCACTGAAAAAGCACCATCAAGCAGGTTAGTCAACAGACCCATTCCTTTTGAAGTATCACTTCATGCAGTCCCTTTTCCCCAGCCTATAATTCCACCAATAACCCTTTTCAGACTGTTCTTCATAACGCCAGCGAGGCCCACCCTAAATCCACCAATTATACTTCCAACAAACCCCTTGCATTCCAGAGTCGACAGTTGGCTTAAGCATGTGACAAAGACAAACTCGTCCAGCGGACGGATCAGGAGCAAAAATGCCAAAGATCACAAGCAAGCTTGGGTTAGCTATAGCAGCTAGCTCAACTGGACACCTAAACTACAGATTACACTGCACAAAAAAATTGTCTGCTGGTCTATTTATGTGCATTTAAGTCTGAGCAGGCCCTTCATCCGTTAAAACACATATGCCTTTGGTCTAAAAAATCACCCCCAGCAGCAGCAGGCTATGGGCAAACAAATAAATTCCCCTGGCTGGCATTTTGGTACAGTGTGCCGTCTGTCTGCGCAGAATCTGAGCGCTGTCCAGCTGAATGCAGTGCAAACAGAACGGCTTTACTGGTTCCAGTGTGGCTTCAGCCTCTGGCCGAGCAGCATGTCTGACATTTTCGACCATCTCCAACATACTCCGGCCACATGTCCAGTCATCCAGCCAAGGCACACCACTGTCAGGTGCAGTAAAGTCACAGCACCAGCGCCGTTCCCCTATTGGTAAGTCATTGGTCAGTCTAAGGTGGAGGGTTCAGGACATCGGACAGCATACTGTGCTTAATTTAGCATCACTAAAATCAAGTTTCATACCATGTAGAGGGCATATCTGTAATCTTATGGTGCTTTTCCCTTGGCACAAGGAACTGCACCATACCTGGAAACAAATGTTTTCCTATTACAAACAAAGTGACCCATACCAGAGCCAAACCCGTGCTGTCACAGCTATACTTGATGGCAGGGCCAAAAGCGGGCCGCAGCCAAGCTGGTCAGAATGTTGTCATGACAGCTGACTTGGAAAAAAAAAAAACAATAGAGATACAAACAAACAACTGAGAAGTTAACAAAGTATGAGCACTACGATCTGTTTCAGCGGAAGGTAAATTTCAGTGGGAGTTTTCTATGATGCTTTCAAATTTACGTTTAATGTTCTGAGAAATGCAAAAGTATACCAGGACATCACTAACAAGTTAACTGGGTTAGGTTTTCATCACATTGCTAAAGAATGCTTAGAAAAATAACTCAAAATTAAGAACTCAAAAAAGACTATAAATAATAAAAGCAGCTCTGACAGAAAACCTTTCCGCTGGTTCGACTCAGTGGACGCAGTTTTAAGACGATGATCGGCCATAAACTGTGGGGAGAGAACTCAGACCATCATCACCTGACTGAGATACACTGGAAAATCAAAGCGTGCCGAAACTCATCTTTCTTACCGAGTCTGTCATTTTGACCAATCAGAAACCAGTGACGCAGTCAACTTAGCTGCGGCCCACTTTTGGCCCTGCCATCGAACAGAGCTGTGACAGCACAGGTACGAGTCGCTTTATTTGTAATGGAAAAACATTTTTGCGGTACAGTGTGGTTCCTTGTGCCAGAGGAAAAGTGCCCTGGTGGTGGCCACAGCACCACCAGGGATCAAACCAAAGATCTTTTGATGATGGGGCCAACCCCCTAGACAGTTTCGCCCCTCTGAAGCACTTACACTGTTAGCCAAGACTAAATCATTTCATTTATCAACAATAATCTATTCTTGCACCAAACACTGCTACTGTAGGCTACAGTCACCAAGCAACACACAGTGCTATGAAAAAGTATTTGAATTCCTTTCCTTTTTGCACATTTGCCGTGCTAAACAGTTTCAGATCCTCATGCCGAAAGTAATATAAGAGAAGGATGTAATTCATCCCCGAGCTTAATAACTGGTTGTGACACCCTCGATAGCAACAACTGCAATCAACCGGTTCCTAGAACTGGAGATCAGTCTTTCATATCATTGCGGAGGAATGTTAACCTTCTCTTCATTGCAGAATTGTTTTTATTCAGACGCATTGTAGGGCTTTCAAGCATGAACTGTCTGCCTAATTGATCTCAATTATCGGCTGAAACTGGTTATGTAAGTTGCAGTAATTTTTCCTCACAGGTCCAGTTGTTGTAGGAACTTATTCCCTCTAACTTTTTCCCTTCATTAAACAGTCAAGGATTATTCCACAATGTATTTGAATGTTCATCTTTCATCCTATGATGAATGGGTTTGATGGTTTTGATGGGTTTGGATTGGTTTTAACCGATGTTCCCATCAGGTTTCAGAATCCGTTCTTTTATTGTGATTTTATCCCTTTGGTCACCTGCTCCCCACCCCCATCCCTGGGGACCCCCCTGCCCAGCTCATTTTTGAGTTTCCACTGCTCTCAACACACCTGATCCAACTAATCAGCTCATTAACAACCCCTCACTAAGCTGAAAAGGATGTGTAAAAGCAGGGGAAGCACTAAAGTGTCAAGGGATTTACTAAAACCTAAAATAGCAAGTTCTAATTACCACCCCTGACACTTTCCTTGTATTTGATAATTAATTAATTGGTTAATTGGGGTTTTCTAATTTTTTATTACAATCATGTAACAAAGAGGAGCGAGTGAAGCACTTCATAAATAGTGTTAAATTTTTAACACCTATTTTATACAAAATATAGGGTGACAGCTGCCATGGCAGAAAACTGGCAGCAGATTAGCAGCAAACTCCCTCTGCGATCAGTTAACACTTTCAGGCTCAGTAAATCCCAGTGCGGGTGCTAAATTAATTTTTCCTGTTTTTCTGCCCAATTTAGTCGTCTCCAGTTTCACCCACCAGCCAGGACTCCCCAGTCACACAATACTGCCAGCAATCTGAGGGTCAGGCCAAAACATGCTTCCCCTGAGTTACATGAGGCACCACTACATCTTTCTGAACTGGCGCTAATGCAGTGACACCGGACAGCTAAACACGCTTGAAGGAGAACATTAACCGCCAGTTCTGTTGGATGAATGATGAGGAAGAAGGAAGACCATCATACCCATTCAGAGAAAGACAATCATGCCCTCTTGGACTCCTGGAGACAGATTGCTGTGGCATCTAAATTTATTATTTGCATTTTTTTTAAAGAAAAAGCCAAAAATTAGCATCTTCATTGAGGCAGGCATGAAAATGGACATCATGTGTTATTTGGCTCAATTAAGAGATGCAGTCATCCTTAATAAATCAGCTTGTTTAGTTCAAGTTTGCAACTGTTTTTATACCCGCAAACCTTTTTTAAGATTAATTTCTCACTCATCAAATTAAGGAAACAATTTCCCTTCTAAAATGTGAGCTCAACACTTTCTATTGAAGGCACGGCTGTGTTTGTAAGATCTCATCAGTTTGCAGTGTTGCAGAAAAGATAAGAATTGGTGCCCTCTTCTGACATGGAAACAAACGGGAAAACGTCAGAAGTGCGGACTTGAACTTACCCACTGGGGGTAAACAGACCAATTCACTGCTTAAAAAAGCAGAAACAGGGCAGAGGTAGATCTGAAGTGGTTTTGAGGTTTGACGTGAAATCTTAGTTTTGTTCATCTAGGATAAACTTGTACTTTCATTCAAACTATTTGCTGGAAGTTTTTTACTTCATAAAGTCATTTTTAGATTGATCTGACTAACCATTTTACAGACAGAATAAACCTGTTTGGAAATAAGTATGTAGTTACATCACTGCTTTTAATTAGGACTATCAAAATACTGCGTTCATTTTGATTAATCAATCACAGAAAAAATAACATGTTAAAAAATTCGTTCTGATTCACTTTGATTTCCTTTGACCCAATGCCGTTCTGGTCATAGTGACTTTGTAAAATAAAGAAGGCAGATGAGAACACGCTGCTCGGCGTAAAAGTGACATATGTAGTAATATTGCACAATAATACTATTGCAGTAGTGACATAAGTAGTAGTATGACCATTGTTCTCTGCAATTTCTGCAATGGAATTTTCCTAGCGTCTGATTAATTCAAGTCTGAAATGTCATCTCAATACAAAACATTTAATAGCGGGGGCAGCTGGTGGCCTAGCAGTTTGGGACTTGCACTTGTGATCAGAAGGCCATGGGTTTGAATCCCAGGACTGCCAGTGGCACCACTGAGGTACCTCTGAGCAATGTCCCCACACACTGCCCCCCAGGCACCTGTAGTTGGTGGCAGCCCATCACCGGACTGGGTGAATAGGTTAAATACAGAGAAAGAATTTCACACATGACTATAAGGGTCCACTTTACTTTATCTTAACCTGGAGGTCAGAGCGAGCACAGCCTCTAACGCTAACTCTAACAGTTAGCCTTGTCATACTACACTCGACCAGGAGTTGAGACCCAAACTGAGCATGTCTAACTGTAACAGACTAACTAACTCCCTTATAACATGGATTGCTTTGGCCTGGAGTCCAGTTTCAGTGTTAGAAGACATCTAACAAGCTGCCATTACTGAATATGGATAGGCAAAAGAATGTTATGACATTCTTAATCAGGGGTGTCGAACTCCGGTCCTGGAGCGCCGTGGTCCAGCACGTTTTGGTGATTTCCCTGCTCAGAAACACCTGGTTCCCCTCACCAGGTTTAGTGAATGTGTTTGAGGAAAACCATCATCAAACTGTGCTGGACACCGGACCTCCAGAACCATAGCTTGACACCCCTGAACTTAATTCATTGATTCACTCATCTGCCAGTATTCATTTGAATTGAAATTTTTCAATTACTTTCACAGCAAAAATTTGATGTATGCCAGTAATTAAGGTTAAGTGGTTACAGAGCATGTAATCATAATGTTTTTAATTGCTTGACAGCCCTACTTTTAATACAGCAAGACCAAAAGAATTAAAGTGTCCAGCACTTTCTTTGCCTCATTCATTCATTCATCACTACACATCTGTATGGGTCTGAGGCTACATGGGGACACTGAGGCGATGATCTGCTGTCACTCCCCACTTCTTAGCACTTTATTTCAACTCTCACAGAGAACTGCTGGCTGCTACTGGCTCGAAGAGCTACTGTCAGTCACTCTCTCTCTCTCATACACATACACACTATAGAGAGATCCTGATGGACTAACATGGGATTCAGCGAGAGACTGATGGAAAGACAGGAGTGACTGAGATAAAAGTGAGAAGAGATAGTGAAAGAGAGAAAAAAGAAAGAAACAACAAAGGACACGAGAGGGAAACAGTACGAGACTGAGAGAGTGAGAGAGGTGTAAGCAGAAAAGAAAAGAGAAAAAGGGACAGAGCAACATGTGTGAGGATGAGAAATGAAGTAAGAAGAGAGAGGGAGGGTGTGAGAAAGACCAAGAGTGAGATAGAGAGGAAAAAAGAAGAAAGAGAAAAAGAGAAAGATGAGGAGAGAGCAAGATGAGTGAGGAAGAGTAATGAAGTGAGAGAGAGAATGTGAGAGAGATGGAGGGAGCAAGTGAGAGAGGAAAAATAGAGGAAAGAGAAAGAGAGGGAGAGAGCAAGATGAATGAGGAAGAGAAATGGAGCAAGAAAAGAGAGAGGAAATGAGAAAGATGGAAGGAGAGAAGAAAAAAGAAGAAAGGGGGATAGAGCAAGATGAGTGAGGAAGTGAAATTGAGCAAGAAAAGAGAGAGACAGATAGAGGGAGTGAGTAAGAGAGAGAGAGAAAGAGAAGGAGGATGAAGAAGGGAAGAGAGCAAGATGAGAGGACGAGAAATGAAGCAAGAGGAAAAGAGAGAGAGAGGATGTGAGGGAAAGAGAAAGAGAGAGTGAGAGAGAAAGAGTGAGGGAGAGAGAAAGAGAAAGAGGATGAAAGGGAGAGGAAGTGAGTGAAAAAGAGTTGAAAGAAAAAGGGGATGGAGTGAGATGAATGAGGAAAAGAAATGGAGCGAGAAAAGGGGGAGAGAGAGAGGGAGAGGGAGTGAGTGAGAGAGACGGAGTGAGAGAAAGAGGGAGAGAGGGAGAGGGAGAGAGAGATGGAGAGAGAGCGAGAGAGAGCAGAAAGTGTGTGAATTATTAAACTGCGCTGGGGAAAAGAGAGGTCATGTTTCAGAGTGTTGAGATAGTCGCATCTCTACAAAATCTGCCTTCTCTCATCCTGTAATCCAGCCTGGAGAATCCAATGACACTTCAGTCAGATCCTCGGTCTGCTGCCATTCTGGGGTTTATCACAGAAAACACTCCAGAGATCAATAATATCTACAGCTCACACATTTAAAAAGGAAATCCAGGACTCAGTTAAATCAGGTGAACTGGACTTCCTCACAAACTCAGTCTAGATGTCAATAACTGGATTAGATTTCAATGCCAATTTATCGCATCACTAAATATATCTGACTAAAAAACAGCTAAAGGTTTTTAATAAAACTTAAGCCATTATATATTATTATTATTATTATTATTTTAATATTTTAATAGTATTTTATTTTTATATTTCATATTTTAATGTTTTTTCATCTAGATCTAGCTCAGAAAAGTTGATCTGAAACAACTGTACTGTAATTCATGCATGTGCATTTTCTTTGGTATAAGCAGGTAATTACAGTAAAACGATCATTTAATTTACAGTAATAAAAATACAGGGCTTTAAGAAGAACAAAAGGAAAAACACAAGAACACTTGAGATGCTCCACGGGGGAAATTCTGCACTGGTGCTGCGTCAAAGGCCAGCAGCCAATCAGCAGCAAGGAGAAATAAATAGCGTTCTCGGATTGGCTACTTTCAAACCTCTTACACTATTCCAAGACACGCTTTCTTTGTGCTTCTCTCCACAGTACCAAAACATTTATAGGATTTCTGCAGTTTCCATGTTAGTGCGGGTTTTCAGTAAACAATTATTAGTTTGGTTCTCAGAAAAATCCCCGATGGACTGAAACTGCGACTGCTGATCCGCATTAAAATGGGGGTTTACTGTATATATAGTTGTTTCAGGCTGACTAATAAAGCACAGTGGCCCCTTATAGTCACGTGTAAACACAGCACACGGTGTGAAATTCTGTCTCTGCATTTAACCCATTCACCAAGGAAAGCAGGGGCCTGCCACCGATGAAGGGCACTCGGGGAGCAGTGTGCGGGGATGGAACCTTGCTCAAGGGAACCTCAGTGATGATATTAGTAGTCCTGGGATTCTCACCCACAACCTTTTTATTGCAGGGGCAGCATCCTAACCACTAGGCCACAAGCTGCCCCCTAGTCTGAACAAGAACAATATTAAAATATGAAACATAAAATACAATTAAAATATATTAAAATAAAAGATCTCATAT
>JBBIGA010047816.1:0-13032 GCA_037576975.1 Alestes dentex
AAATATTATAACATAATAAAGACCCAACTGAAACACTAAACACCGAACTTAAGCAAGTTCGTAACTGACCCCAGACCTGACACATCATAGTTTGCTCAGGGGGTCTCAGTCTGTTTGCCCGGTCCAGACCAGGGTTTTTTCCTCATTTAGTGCAACCAACCACGCCATATAAAAAGTCGCACCAGGTTTCATTTTAATGCAATCGATCTGGTAAAATCTGGACACTGTGAAATGCCCAAGGAGTTCTTGGTATTAACTGGATATGTGAGAGGTACAAACTCTGTATAACAGTACTGTATAACTGTTTGGAAGGGGGATCATTTCAATGGAAAGCTACATCATTAATGGAGAAGTAATTTTAAAAGTAGTAGTTAGTTATATGGCGTAAAAAGGTACAAAGACCCTTGATCTACACATGATACTATCACAGCCAACAGCAGCTACAGTGAGAACGTGAGCATCAGAACTGGATCATTGAGCAATGGAAAAAGTTGTCCTGTTCTGATTAATCTTTAACATGATGTGGAGGGCCAGGTGTGCATCATTACCTGGGGTAGAGATGGCACCAGGATGCAAGAGGGCAGTGTGATGCTCTGTGGAAAAATGAACTATGGCTGTTTCAGGTGAATGAAATCATATAAATATCAGGGAAAAAATAAATCTGGTTCATTTAGTGCTGTAAAAGTGTTACAGAGGTAATGTTTAATAATACCATATCCAGGCAAACACCCTGTTATATTTTAGACGTTTTTTTTAAATGTAGTTTTCTGATTAAATAAGTACCCCAGCAATTTTCATTTTAATGTATGCTGGAGTACTTGGTCCATTACCAAAGAATAATTTTTAAATGTTTCCCTCTACTTTAAAAATAACTTGAAACACACATGTAACAGAAGCCAGCATACTACATTTACTGTCAGAACGTTTTGCATGCAATGGCAAAAGGATTATTCGAAACACTTTTTTTCAGTACTTTACAAACACTGAGGTGGGGACGACGCACACTGGCTGGGAAGCTGAACATGTGCATTAATGAAAACAAAATAAACAGAGTACAGCTTGCTCTGGCTTAACTCACACTTTCAAAGTTTTAGCCTCTCCAGCCAATGTCCTCTCTCAGCCAATCTTCCTCTCAATTGCCTGGAGAACCTCGGATTCTCCTCAGCTGTTCCTGATCAGTAGAACATGTGTTCAAGGGCTCCTTCAGTCAAAGGTAACTGTAAAGGTGTCAGTTGTACATCTGTTTTATGAGTTTTTTTAAGAGATTGAGGTTTTCCGGGGGACCAATTTAAGTTTTTTGGGGTTTTTTTTAACAGCACAGTGGGGTGTGTGAAGTTTTTAAAGACCTGAACATTGATGCATACTAGAAAATGTTATAAAGAGATCCGGTAACCAGAACTACTTTACTGTCCAGGATTATAACCCTATAGTATAACCTTTACTAAGCCTATAACCATAGCGTCAGTAGTTCACAATATTTTGTCATATATTTCAACTGCTGAATGAATTTTAAGTCAGCATGTCATAATCACTGTTCATGGTAATCAATACCTGGATATAAATGCAGGTGAAAGAGATTAAGCTAAAAAATCTGGAACATTTCTTTAAGTATACCTGTTATGCATCGCCTACTCATTCAGCTCTAAATGACCATTTTTTGTTTACGATGTCATAAAGATTCACTCCTTTTGGGTGGCCATTTTAATGAAAACTACTGATGTGAGTAATCTTTTCTTTTAGGACACATCATGCTTTATGTAAAAAAGAAAAGAAGAAAATCCCTTTCCTGGTCAGGGCAGTGAAAGGCTGGCCGCAGCAGACCTCCCAGCTTAGCACAGTCTGCAGTACCTCCCAGCTCTATGATTGGTCGAGGGCCAACTCATTAGTCTTGGTTTTTCTCCATACCTCACTGATGCCGGAGAGAAAGTGTCAAAAAATCTCCACTCTGCCCTGGAGCAGAAACGTTGTTTGTCTTTAAAAGAGCCCAGGGCAAGGTGCTGGGGATCAGTAAGGAACCCTTGTCTCAGCTGCAATCACACACTTTTGAGCCATTGCTGGCCTGGATCTAGTGAATATGCATGAGCTACCAAGACTGACTGAGTATCCTGAAATTAAAAGCAATTATGAATAAGATAAAACATTTGAGAGGAAAAAAAAACATTAAAAATTAAGCACTCTGTCCCACTCATCTCTTGTTATCAAATGTGCCTGCAGCCAACCCTCTCTGCCAGCAGGAAAAAAGAAAGAGGAAAAAAAACTTGTTTTTTTTTTCTCAAAAAGGCAGCTTTCTTTAAAAATAGCAGCATGGTGTCTCAAAGCGCATAGGCCTTCAACTCTGGGTGTTGTTGGGGGCGGCACCAGGCCCATTCGCCTGTCACCAAACACTGAGACAACACACACTGGGCAACGTGTGGCACACGCTCTATAGTATCATTAACTCTTGCCCTTAAAAAGACCCAGGACCACATGTACCAAAAAAGACCTGGGGTATTCTTTTGGCAGGTTTGGTGCAGGCAACAATATGCATTCTGCCTGAAAAAAACATGCACTGTGTACATAGGTGCGTGATCCAACACTCATGCACAGCAACATTTCTGTCCCATGTCCAGGGTGATGATACTGGAAATGTTTTTTTGGGTTCGTTATATTATGTATTTAAACAGTTTAAATATATCTTGAAGAAATGGTTCACTGAAAAAAGATCAGTCAAGACATGTGTGGTGCTTCTATAATTTTGCACTAAAGATTCAAGGCTCATGTACCTAACAAGTAAGAGAAGTAATGAAAAGTAATTAATATTCTGTTATATTAGTTTGACAGTTTTAATGCAAAATAGATCTGCATTTGGAGTAAAAGGGGGCAGTATACATAAGAAAGTTTTTTTTAGACCACAGTCTCATCCAGTAACTATTATTATTGACTCTGTAACTGCTATGAAACTAATATACTGTTATGGTAGTGAGAAATGTAGGTTATTTAGGGGTGTAAAGATAAGATAAATATTCAGGTTTGATTTTGAGTAGAGTTTTTGCTCACTCTTTTAAAGACTCAGGTTTTGAGAGATGCACTTAGCTCAGTACCGGTATGAGCTTTGTGTTAGCTGCACTCTCAGAGAGCAGAGGGGCACTTTAGTGTTGAGAATAAGACGTGGCTGCCAGCACAATGCCTAACCCTTGGAAATGCATCCTTCGGCAATACAATACAAGCTCCGGTTGCTTAATGTGCACTAAGAGAACTTCCACTGGATCATAACACGAGAAATGCAGCTTTTTTTTCAAAAAGAAAGGAAAGATGCACTCAAAAAAACATTCTTTTATTAATGTATGTTTCACATTTCTATTCTGTCAAATAGGGTAGACATAGCATATTCAGGCACTGTTCCCTCAACACAAAATGCAATTAAAAGTAATACTGACTTAGTTTCAGTTTGCAAGTTAAATACAGCGGTGAAGGTTTTATTTCAATGTTGGAGGGAGGACACACGGCTTGTACCACCTGACCCATCATAAATGTTTTATTCTAATTATTATTACTAATTCCTCACATTTGGATTTTATGCTCAAAAAGGTCTAATATCAGATTTTATTTTCAGATCTCTGATCTTACACGGGTCAGACAGGGCTGAGAGAAAGAAGTGCAGTGACAGGGCTTGAACTTTTGCTGCTTCAGCAAATCAAGGGCCTTTAGAGTGAGACTCAACCTGACGTTTTAACGTCCGGTTGGAAGTGCTAGACTCTCCCTTCTCGAACATCTAGCAATATTAATTAGACATGCAAACACAAAAATACAGATTTGCATGTATCATTTTACTAGGTTTACTGAAGTTAATAACCTACTAAACGATCAAGATTTTGCTAACAAACCAGACTGTCTTACGTTATCACTGGTAGCTTACTTCATTTTTAAACGTCCTTCACAGTCTTGAACATTAGAAAAGTGGAGCTGCTCAGTCTGCAACAATAAAAGAACAAGAAAGAACATAAAAACATGACGAAAAATAAGTGGTGTGAGGAGAAAGTCTGACTGCCAAATCAATTAATAATGGACATGAGAGAAGAGCAGATACTGTATGTGTGGAAATGAAAAAATAAAGATTAAATACTGTATAAAGATTAAATACAGTAAATTAATACAAAATAAATTAATGCATACACTAATCGGCCGTAATGCTGAAACCTGCCAATTATGGTGTCGGTGTAACCTGTCAAAGCAAGAGCTCTGACCCATCAAGACTCTACCAGACCACTGAAGGTGTGCTGTGGTATCTGGCACCAAGTCATTGGTAGCAGTCTTTGAGTTCTGTAAGTTGCAAGGTAAGTCCTCCAAAGGGAATTTGGAGGCCAGATGAATACCTCAAATTTCTTCGTCATGTTTCTTAAGTTACTTGTGAATACAGCAGAATATTGTTCAGAGCATCACACTGCTTCCGCCAGCTTGCTTTCTGTCCAAAGTGCCTCCTGGTGCCATCGCCTCCCCATGTAGAGACGCACATACACACAGTCATGTACATGATATAAAAGATAACGTGATTCATCAGACCAAGCCTTCTGCCATTGCTTAATGGTGCAGTTCTGATTCTCACATCACCATTAGAGCTTTCTGCAATGCTTCTGGGTCAGCATGGGCATTCTGACCAGTTTGCACCAGTTCAGCAAGTTGTAATGTACTGTGTGTTTTGACACCTTTCTGTCATAGTCAGTGTTAACATTTGTGCTACAGTTGCTCTTCTGTGGGATTAGACCAGATGGGCTAGCCTTCCTTTCCTATACATATCAGTTAGCGCCCACTTGCCCATTTTTTCTGCTTCCAGCACATTGACTTTAAGAACTGACTGTCCACTTGCTGCCTAACATATCCCACCCTTTGACAGGAGCCATTGTAATGAGATAATAGTCAGTTTTATTAACTTCTACTGAAAGTGGTTTTAATGTTATGGTCAACTTATAATCTACATATAATCTGTGACCTTTATTGAAGGTCCAGTTAAGATAAGATAAGATAAACCTTTATTAGTCCCACAAGTGGGAAAGCACCGCACCCAAACATAAACAACCCAGCATGAGGACGAGGGGGTGTGGCGGACGAAGCCCGGACGTCACAGTTTTTTTGTGGCAATATATCATTTTCATGCATTTTTGTGCTAAATGATTAAGAAACATATAATGTACTAATTTTGTAACATAAATATTTATGTAAATTCAGCTACATTTCTACATAAAAAATAACTATACATTTTTTGGTACAGTCCAAAGAACACAAAGAAAGCGTGTCTTGGGATGGTGAAATACCGATATACAGAGGCGCGAGGTTTCCAAGAACACTATTTATTTCTTCTTGCTGCTGATGGGCTGCTTCCCTGTGATGCAGCTGCAGTCCAGAATTTCCCCCGTGGAGCGTCTCAAGTGTTCTCATGTTTTTCATTGTGTTCTTTTCAGAGCCCTGTATTTTTACTTCTGTAAATTAGATTCATATATTACTGAATTTACTCTGCTTACACTAAAGAAAATGACAGTGCATACCAAAGAAAAATGCCCATGCATGAATTACAGTACAGTCTATATAGGAGTAACATCGGTATTTTGCATTCTAGCACTGCAGGAGTTCATTGTAAACTGTACAGTACCATTACATTTTCTTTCGGGGTAATGTATTAAGCTGAGTTTAAAATGAAATTAAAGTGCGCAATACACTACTCTTGAATTAATTATTTAATTTTGTGCACCCGCATATAGTGAAAAAACATGATGTTGTGATGTGGTTAAAAAATGCCTAAAAATGCCTATTTTTGTAGTGTAAACCCAAAATATGCCCCCAAATATGCTCCCAAAGCACTTTCTTTAAGTACTGCTATATGAACAAAAGTGCAATGCCATTTGGTTTGCAAACATTTTAAACAAATAAGGAGCTTTTTAATAGCAGTGTTCCTTTTAACACAGTAACACAGCTGCAGTTCAAATATTTCTTGTAAATCTCAATCTAAACAATGTAATCAAATCCAAAATAAAACCAAAGCTATTTGCCACTGCAGGACATTCACGTTTTGTCTAGTTTGTTCTAGAAAAACAAGTTACTCTCAGAGTCCAGAGCATGGGAAGTGGAACCATTATAGCAGCTGCAAAAGGGGGACTAACTCCATATGAAAGTCCATGTATCTGAATGCTGTGCCTATTGGTATAATGGTCAGGCGTCCCATTACATTTGTCCATATAATATGGACAAAAGTAATGGGATGCCTGATACCCGTGAAAACAAGCCAAGATTGGTTTTCACGGGTGTCAGGCATACGTACATGCCAGCCTATATAAGTATATGTATGTGTGTACAAATTGAACACTGAATATATGTATGTATATATGTATATTGTGGACATATACACGTATGAGTACTGTGAATGTATATATATATATATATATATATATATATATATATATAGGTACACATATATATATATAGGTGTGTCTTCAGTTGTTTGGTGGCAGCAGGCATTGACAGTAATAATGCACCAGGCAGATTGCACATGTCACACAATACAGAGACTATAAAGTGTAGGACAGTTAGAGTGAGCTACAGTCAAAAGGAAATACAGCTTATACAGGTAATAGTCATATACTGGGTGTTGTGAATGCAAAGGGTTAACTTTTTACAGAATTTTCACCCAGATCATTATTTTTCCAGACGAATTACTGCTTGAACAACCATATTCAAATTCAGATATGTTTCATTGTGAAAACCCAAGAAAATGTCTAAATTAGGTCAGTCGCAGAATGCTTCCTGTGTGTTCCAGGAATGCACATGCATTTTCATGATGTATTCGTTTACAAACTTTGAAAGGGTCTGTGTTGATTTAACCACCAACCAAAATCTATCCTAGCACACTGTTAAATACAAAGCATGGGCGCTCCACCACACGCTGAAGGACATATATCACAATAATTGATTTTGCTACCTGCCACGAGCTGTGATTCTGTCAATTCTTTTAGTGTTTAAAGGGATTGCCTGAAGGATATTCTTTATGGTATATCCTGTTTTTACATCAAAATTAACAATGCACAACATGCATTGAATTCACTTCACTTAATTCAAATGTGTAGATCATTGCTAAATTAATAAAATATTACTATTATTATAATAGGCTATTACATGAACATTATTATATGAATGTTGCTGGCTTTTGGCAATGAAATGAATGTTGGACAAATCTGAATCCAGTAATTGCCTTTTCAGTGTACTGTTTCTACGGGCTTTACATGACTAGCATTAGGTAGCGAATGTTACATTTAGGTTACATGTGTACATCTAATGTTTTATTTTCTTAGAATTTCCGAGTCAGAGGACCACACAGGTCCAGTGAGCAGTTTCTCACGAGTACGCACAATGTAAATAACTCAATGGAGTATGCATGGAACCCTGTCTCCAGAGAATAGGTGTTCTTTAAAGAGAAAATGCGTGCAATTATTTGTTGCGCTTAATTAATGCTGCTGTTGAAAGAAAAAGACAGTAATTGGAGACTAGGAGTTCTTTTGATCTCCTAAGGCTGAGGACAGTTTACTGCAGCTAAAACGAGCCTGAAACCACAGCCTGATTAGGCACTGCAGCCAGCCAACTGGGCAGAAAATCGCAGTGCACATGCTTCGATGTATGCAGTAAGTAAGCCTATATTACTGAAAGACATAGTCCAGCCATGCTGGAGGGATATGGTTGATGTTCTGTCTCAGTGACTCAGTGCATGAATAACTCAGATCACTATTCAGACAACTATTCAGCTTGCCATAATAACAAGCACAGGACAGAACCATTCATTAAATCAGAGCATTGCAGAAGGTTCATCTTGACATCTCTTGCTGACATCTCTTGCTCCCTCAATACATATGAAATGCTGCATTCTATGTAGTGCTCCAGATGTACCCCTTAAAACAATTTTAGACTAGAAGCTAGGTGGCATGCGTGGCAAACCAGCTTCATGAGTATATAACACACCAGATGCATTGCAGCAATGGAGCAAAGAATGTTTTCTGTGCATGTGTGTTTTCCAGTAATGAAGTAAAACAACCTGCAAATGTCTTTATTCTGTTTACTAAATACAGGACATTCCAGCATAACTATAATTTGTTTTAAAAAGGCTCTAATTTGCTGCTTCCTCAGTTAATTTCCTAATCAGTTAAACAGACTTTAGAATCATTTTGCTTTTTAAACTTGTGACGTCCCCGGTCAGCAGCCGCCAAGAACTGAACAATGGGGACTCTTATTATGACACGGGTGTGTGGGTTTTCCCTGGCCGGCTGGAGATTTAGTAATAAATGGGATTGTGTGTTTATTGCCTGCACTTACTGCAGCCTCACGGGCTCGTGGTGAGAAAAAGAAGGCTGCCCCTACACCGGCTGCTAAGCTACCGGACATGCTAGCTCCCGAGCCAGCGAGGAGACCGTGAGCTTGGATGCCCACTCTGAGCACTCCAGCTCCCCATTCGGCGGTGAGGGACGAGGTCCCTGGTGCTCCTCTGGCTCCAGCGCAGTCCCCCATGCCAGCTCCACAGTTGCTGCCCCACACCGGGCCCCATGGCTGCTGCCTACGCCGGCCCCACGGACCCAGCTCCAAGCTGCAGCTTCTGTTCTGTCCCCAAAGTTGAGGCTTCAGCCCCTGTCTCTGTCCCCGAAGCTGAGGTCTGTTTCTGCATGGGGGTCGCCTTGCCACCGACTCCCCTGCTGCGGTAAAGGCCTGGGCCCCCTGGCGCTCCAGAGACACACCGTAATCAACATATGTGATCCCAGCACGTATTTTGATCACGTTGTATATCGTGATGTCTTCACGAAAACTCGTGAGACCAGGCTTGTACTCTCTACACTAGCGATTAGCATATTAACATGCTAACACCAGGATTCCAGATAATTACACTCACGGACGGTTTCTCACTTGCTCACAGCTGATATTCTAACAAAAGAACGGTTCATTAGTACTGCTTTACGATATTAATGGTGAATTTATGACTTTTGGTGTATTTCATACCAATAACTTTTCAGCTGAGCCGCAGCGTGTTAAATCAGGGAGCTCTGGAGGGGAAATCGCAGCTGTTCGCGTCTTTCTTTTAAGGACATTAGGGTACTTACATGCCCCTTGTGGTGGCAGTATGCTACTACACACTTGCTACTCATACTACATATTAGTCGCCCTATTTTATAGGGGTTACATGACATTCACTGCAAATGAATAAGAACGAAGAATATCAGTTTATCATTCAAATAAATATGATTTTAAAAATGGCCACAGGGAAACTGGCCAGTTAGAATCTAGGTAGATATAGATATGCAAGCTCTCTTACTGGTTATACCTTCAGGCATTGGATTGATTAATCTAGAATGGTCACTAAAATTTAATTTTTTTATTTGGTAAACATTTTAATTGATATTCGTGGCTCTAAGCTATGATCTACATAGTTTACTACAGGGCACTGGCCACAAAAAGACATTGGTTCTAAATATTGCATGTTGATGCAGACCAGGCAATAACTAAGGAGGTCTAGAACACACCCTGTACTTCTCCAGCAGGGGGAACATAAACCGAAACAGCCCTGTTCTGACCCGAGAAGTGTGATTAAGTGGTGTTAATTGGGGAGTGCTGTTGCAATGACCAGTTAGTTACAGAGAGCTTAGTGCAGAAAAGAAGTAATGACAGAAAGAGCGAGGGAGAGATAGAGAGAGGAAGAGTGGGCGATCCAGTGAATGACAGAACCACAAAAGATCTCTCATTAGGTAACTGAAGCCTGAAGAGCTTGTCATTCACCCCATTTTCTCCACTATGGAGGGAGGAGGGTGCATTTGGGAAGTCATGCTTAAAAAGTACTCAGTGCTCCTGAACTCTGCAGCTCAGTTGTTCTCAGTGACAGCCCCCCCCCCCCTAATTAACAGATAGGTAACGCGGTTTTGTTGTATGAGCTTGCCCTTGCCAGACACTTAATTATAGGCATTTGAAGCTCTAGTCAGTGGAACAAGGAGATATGGTTACAACAAGGGCAGAACATATGCATTGAAGAAAATGTCTCCACAGAACAAAGAAGCCAATTTGTAATTAGCAGAAAACCACAGTGTAAATACGTTAGGGCAGTTTGTGAGGGGAAGATTGGTGAGTTGTTGATTAGTCTTTTTCCAGGATACAGAAAAGTGTCTCAGAACGTAGTGTACTGTTGTACAGGTCTCTCACTTTTATCCCTTTATTTGGTACTGAAAGGATCCCTAGCACCTAACGTTTTGCTGTTCTACTGTAATATGTAATGGTTGAGAGAACTGCACTGATTTTTTAAAATATTATTATCCTCCAATATTTATTCTATTACCAAAAAAAAGGTTTTAATCACAAATAAAAATACATTTTTGTAATATTTGCTTTGCTCTATAAAGAAAAAAATGCAAAGAAGCACTGAACATTATATTAAATGTGTTTTTAATATTGACAAATTCTTCCATAAAAAAAAAAAAGATAATTACATGCAGAGAAAAAGAACAAATGATTTTTGGGATTGACTAGGAGTTGGGTCCTTGGCACTATAGCACACTGAGCAGGAAGGAGTTCAATAATAATCAGGTTAAATTACACAGTCAGTTTTTGTGTAGTCCTCATTTTAGGACACCAAAAACCATGGACAAACCTTTAATGTTCCCAACCATTGCCCTAGGCCTGCAGTGCTGCCCACTACTCTGCATCAACCAAACTGACATTGTACTACTTGCAGGTCACCAAAATACTCCAGCAATCTTTGTGAAGCCTGGTAATTTAGTAACCAGTTTGAGTAACTGATGTTGCTCGCCCATAGCTTGGATATAGCAATATTAATATTTTGACTTCTCATCTGTCAGAGGAGAAAAAGTATACAGTTAAAATGCATTTCATCCTGATTGTATGGCTGCAACTAACCACTGTGTACAGTGTACAGTAAAGTAGGCGCTTCCATTTTGGCCCAAATAAAACATGGCTTTTTCTAATTGTAAAAAATAAACCCTTAAATCTATAGAAATATTTTACTATTATTCAATTATTTTTAAACAAATATTAAATAGGCACATGTGTATACTGAGGGCATATCCCGCTGAAATTTGAGGATTTTATTATGCATTTAAGTGGGCTTTTTTTGCTGCTGTGACTGCATCCAAATTCTGTTGAGGTCAGAGACTTATGTATTACATCTTATAAAATTAATTTCCTGATCATTTTGTGAGAGCCTAGACAGGTGTGTTTTATTATGTTCTTTTGACATGGCATGCTTGAAATGCCACTGAAATGAAGAAAGACAGTATAAATTGTTGTGCCTGAACGTAGTCAGATGCTGAGGGACTGTGGCCTGAGGTCTTACAGATGAAGACAGATTATCCCCCAGCCGGCCAGATGAGCCCCCCAGTGCCCTCCACAGATGCCTGCTTTACTAATTCATCTTTTTACAATCATTACAGCTTTCCATGGATGTATATCCAGATCTTCCCAAGGAAAATGTTTTTATCCCAGTGTATATATTTGACCACAACACAGTATATAAGCAATTGGGCAGCGGTACTTTTTTGTTGCTTTGGCTTTCTATCCCAGTAGATTGCGAGTGGCAAATTCCAGTTTAAGTGTGAACACATTTATATTTAGAATTTAGAATCACTGTGACCAATTAAACACTTCAACTGCAGAAGTATGAAGCCCCCATCTCCAGGCTGTGGAACAGTGAAACTGTTTTCCACCGCGATGGAACTCCCATCGATACCTTCAAGATAAGCTGGAATGGCGTTTGTGATCAAGAACCAATCACCTCACCAATGCTTTTGTGGCAGAACGCAATCAAATCCTCACAGCAATATACCAACATTTAGAGTAGAGGCTGTTACAAAAGCAAAGGGCGACGAACTCCCTTTTGATACTCGTGATTTCAGTTGATGGGCAGGTGCCGACAAACTTGGACGTGAACAAAATGACTAAATTACTTGAACTGAATGACTGTGCGAAGCCTGCGACTCACAGAAATCAACAGATTCTGAATATTTTCCCTAATGGTGTTCTGCCAAGGCTGCATGGCAGCTATTTTCAGTTGCTGCTTGTTTTAGGAGCTTGTCTTTAGTAAGTGAAATGTGTGCTCAGCTATGGCCAAGTCACGTGACTGACTTGGACAACCAAGGGCATTCCACTTTTTGACCCTGAAAAACTCCACAGTAGAGTCTGTATTTTTGTGTTAATGTGCTGCTGCTGTCATGTGCAATCATACAGTATCATCAGTAATGACAAGCAAGGCAGTTTCAGTGTAGCCATGCATACTCATTTTGCCATGTTCCAGAGAAAAAGTCGAGAGGGTATCAGGCTTCAGACCACAAGCAACATTTTCTTCTCCACACTTAATCTCTACACTTTCAACTCTCCGATATAGTGCTTAACAGTTTCCTCCAGGATCAATAAAGTTTTCTGATTCTGATTCTGATATCGGACAATTGTTTACTGATTGTTATTGCCATATTGGCCTTCTGGTAATAAAGGCATTCAGGAAATCCAAAAGCATTAACTATCTTGGTCAATGTCATGCAGACTAATATAATCTTGTCACATTATTGATTCAGCAGTGTGCTTTTTATTTATTGCAAGGCAGATCACAAATGTGGTACGCAGCAGTTATAATTTCATCCATATTGAGGAGCCATTTGCTGGTGCAGGTTAATCTTTATCTGTTAAGACACTGACAATTATAATGTACTGACTGATCTTTGTGTAGGCTTACCAGTAGTTTGTGTGCGTGGTAAACTACTCTCCGGTGATAAGTCTTCTTCTCTTAACTCTCTCAAACACTTTCTGTGCCTCCTTGCGGTTCTTGCCATTCTTACTGAAAAGCTTTTTGGTTATCTTCAACTGTGCTCTTCCCTGGCCTGCCAGGATGTTTGGTCTCACCAACCTCACCAGCATGTTCTTGCTTCTTAGTATAGTTATTCTTTTTTCAGTCTTCTCGTTTCCTTCCATAGACACTTGATTGGTTATCTTGATGAGCAACAAAAGCAAAAGTCTCCTGGTGTGAATGCCATC
>JBBIGA010047826.1:0-13031 GCA_037576975.1 Alestes dentex
CGACCCTGTCCGACACACAGCCCTGGGTTCTCACGTACTGTGGTCGGTCGGTGAGGTAGTCCAGAATCCATGTGGTGTGATGATGGTCCATATATTGGTGATGAGCAATATATGATTACTGATTTCAGAAATTTTCCAACATTCACTTAATGAAATAGATGTTATTTAAATAGTGCTATTCTATATAATTTTCTCCCTCTTCCAATGAGAAAATTGTGAAAATATGGAACCTGTGCCATAGTTGTGTGTGTGTGTGTGCAAATTTAAGTTTTACTTTGTGTCTCCTTTTTATTTACATTTGAGGTCATTTCACTGTTTTTTCTTCTTCTTTCATTGACGTATCATTTATTCTGATCCTAATCCTGATGGCTATTGTCTCTATTATTGTTATTGTGTTCAATATTTAATACAAGGAAAATGATAGTTAGTGCACTGTTTACTGAAGTAAATAGTTCACCCCATAGAACACAACAGGGACTTGTTTCAGTCACAGAAAATCAGTTCAACAGCAGTGTTTTATGCAGTTCTTTGTTGAGAGGACAAGTGATATTTGTTCTCTAAGAAACTGAGCAATCATGAATTAGATTATTATTATTATTGTATATACACTATATGGACAAAGGTATTGGAACACACTTGTTTCCAGGGTTTGGGCCCCTTACTTCCAGTGAAGGAAAATCTTTTTGCTTCAGCAGACCAAGACATTTTGGACAACACAATGCTTCCTACTTTGTGGACCCAGTTTGGGGAAGAAGCATTTCTATTCCAGCATGACTGTGCCCCAGTGCACAAAGCAAGCTCCAAAAAGGCATGATGAGTTCGGCGTGGAAGACTCTTACCGGCCACACAGAGCCCTGACCCCAACCCAAATCCCATCCAGCACCTTTGGGACGAACTGGAACGGAGGTTGTGAGTCAGACCTTCTTGTCCAACATCAGTGTCTGACCTCATAAATGCTCTACAGAATGAATGGACACAAATTCACAAAGAAACTCCAAAATCTTGTGGAAAGCCTTCCAAGAAGAGTGGAAGCTGTTATAGCTGCAAAGGGATCCAAATCCAAATTAAAGTCTATGCATTAAACTCCCTGTTGGTGTAACGGTCAGACGTCCCCATACTTTTGTCCACAGGGCATTTAAAAAATATATACGAAAGCCCATGTGAACACACTGAATTTAGAATCTCTAGAGAGCGCCCTCTAGCGGCTGAGCAACCAGTTCTTTGATTTCACCGATTTTAATCACGAATCCCAAAGGTGTTGGATGGGGTTGAGGTCAGGGCTCTGCGTGGCCAGTCAAGTTCTTCCACACCGAACTCATCCAGCCACGTCTTTATGGAGCTCGCTTTGTGCACTGGGACACAGTCATGCTGGAATAGAAAAGTGTCTTCCCCAAACTGGGTCCACAAAGTTGGAAGCATGGCGTTGTCCAAAATGTCTTGGTCTGCTAAAGCATTAAAATTGTCCTTCACTAGAAGTAAGGGGTCTAGCCCAAACCCTGAAAATCAGGTGTCCCAATACTTTTGTCCATGTATGTTCATGTTAACGCTATGGCCGGGTGATTTGTATGTCACTTCCTGCCGAACCAGGCCTCTTCCTTTCCCAGTCAGCCGTGTGTGAAGTGAGGTGAGAGGAGAATGTGCTCTTTAGCAAAAACGGGTTTTATTTGTCATTAACCCCAATAATCACCCGCTTTTCTGGTCAGAGACTGTATATAAAGTGTTAGTGTCGGGTGTGGCGTGTGTGTAATGTGGAAAAATGCTCTTGAGAGCCGTACAGACTGTTTGAAGTGAAGCTCGGGGCATGTGGGCTGTTAGCCGTTAGCCTGTTAGCTTGTAGCTGTTAGCCTTATTCTCCGTTTAGTTTAGTGGGGTTTTTTTTTATTATTATTAAAAAGACCAACGGTCGTAATGTTACCTGTGGGTTTGTTAAAACATTTATGCATTAAAGCTGTAGTAATCTAACTGCGTGGTACTATTTGCTTTGCAAAACGTTCGTATTGTTAATGATAAGGGTTTTTGTTTTCTTGGTAACGTTTTGGGCATGTTTTTGTCCATAATGATTTTAAGTTCAGGAGCTCACTGAGCAGCAAATAAGATACCTGGCATCCTTCTATGGTGTTTAGTGGTGGCGATTACAGTGGATAGGGCTATTACCTGACTACTGTACTGCTGATAATTCATAATGGGTGGAGGAGAGTGACAGGAATGATTTGTGGGGGTGAAATGGATGGAGAAGAGTGACAGGAGTGATTTTTGTGGGGGGGTGGATGGAGAAGAGTGACAGGAGTGATTTGTGTGGGGGAAATGGATGGAGAAGAGTGACTGGCAGGTACCAAAAGGGGTTAAAGGGAAGGTGTACAGGACGGTAGTGAGACCAGTCGTGTTGTCTGGTTTTATGGTTTGGAGATGGTGGTTCTGACAGAAAGACAGGTGGCATAGCTGAAAATGTTCAGATTTGTGTTGGGAGGAACGAGGATGGACAGGATCAAATATGAGGGACAGCTCGAGTTGGACCTTTTTGAGGAAAGATCAGAGAGGATATTAACGTGAAAAGAACTGTAGTTATTCTTTAAACTGAAGTCTTCTTATAGATCTGTGCAGATTTTGCAGGAGCTTAACCCAGAAGTTACTTCTGTTCAATAAGATTCATTGTACGCAAAATGTGAATGCATGTTTTAAAATGACATTTTTTAAAGTTCACACTGGGGGTCTAGTTTCAGAGATGCTAGTGTTTGAAAATGACAATATTTTTCTATTAAGTGTTAAGAAAACGTAATCTGGTGTTCATGTGTTTAGCTCTAGGAAGCCTCTCCGGCCCCAGAAAAATCTCAAAATGCAGAACGACGCTGGTGAATTCGTGGACCTGTACGTGCCACGTAAATGGTAAGATATTTTGTTTTTCTGTTGGTTCCATCTTCATTTAGCTGTTTCTGTTTGATCCTGTTTGCACTCATTAAATTAAGGTGTTCTGGGTATTTTAAAAATGCAAGATGAGTTTGGCTTGATGTCATCCAATCTCTAGAAACCTTCAGTATTTATTGTCTTGTAGTTGTAGCACAGCTGATGTACTGATGTGATGGCAAATTAACAAAAGTTACAGGTTTTCAATGTGAAACTTTTGTCCTTTGCTCTCCAGCTCTGCTAGCAACAGAATCATTGGTGCCAAGGACCATGCCTCCATCCAGATCAACATTGCTGAGGTAAAGTAGCTTCATCACCTGGAATAATGGATTCCTGTTTTCTGACACATTTACATGCTTTTCAGCTGTTTTGTTCAGTTTCATCTATGATGATTGTATCTAAAGTGATTGTAGTTAATTCTCCACTATGTAAAGAACTGTCAGTTCTGAATGTCTTTTTTTTGTTTCACATTTTTAGGTTGACAAGGTCACAGGCAGGTTCAACGGTCAGTTCAAAACATACGCCATCTGCGGAGCCATCCGTAGAATGGTAAGTTCCAGCATCTTGCATTTTGGAGTTGAATTACTGCACACAATTGTTGTACAAAATGCCAACACATTACAAAAATTCTCAAATTGCCCTGTTTTCACAAGTATTGTTTCAAGTGATCAGGCCACAACGCCATAACAGAGCAAGATCTCTGTTGCTTTTATTAGGGATATTAAAGCTGGAAAACTGCATTATGAAAAGAACTGTAGTTGTTTTTCAAGCTGAAGTCTTCCCATAGGTCTGTGCAAATTTTGGTGGAGGTTAACGTGGGAGTTACTACTTTTAAATATGATTCAAAAGTTAATTCTGTGTAAAGCTTCTTTGTGTAAGACCAGGTCAGAAATTCGGTTTTGTCTGTGGAATAAAACTTTAAAGTATATCATGCAGATATACTTTAAGGCTGGTTTAAGGCTGATTTTTTTTAAATAATGAACACAGAATCTGACATCACAGCTGGAAATATGAAAAAATAAGCCATTTGATGTATCAAATCCTGGTCATTACTGGAATACGTTTGCTGGTAATGTTCAGGCTGTGCATCATTTACATGTACAGCTTTAAAAGGTATTTTACTGGGATGCGTTACTGGGGTCCCCACTAAATGGGGTGTGATGTCATCAGCTTGAATGGTCAAAAGCTCCTTCATTTTGACTCTGGCTCACTCTTACATGTTTGTTTGTTACCATTATGTTACTTTGGTGAAAAGATCTTAAGTGTACAAAAAAAAAGATTTGTATGAATGTCAGTGGATTCTGAGTTCAGGCTTATTTGGTGATTAGTATTGATTAAAGCCAAAAGCTGAATGAATTGGTTCATTTAGTCATTTAATATAAACAAAATACTGCATATAACTCACATCCTTAAAGTTCAGCAGTAAAAAAAATTATTTGTCATCCACAGGGTGAGGCTGACGACTCTCTCCTGCGACTGGCAAAGAACGACACCATTGTGTCAAAGTAAGTCGCTTTTTTTTTTTTTGCTCATCAAGGGTAGTTTGGTTTGACGGACGTAGTTGTATGACCGGTGCTGCCCAAATCTTGCTAAAGTTTTAGGGAAGTTGGAACAACTACTGGGTTCATTTACATGTTGTAGGTTTTTTTGCTTCTTGAGTGTGAATATAGTAAACACACTGTAGGAGCATCATATAAGGAGCACCGTTTCAGACAGGGTATGATGAAGCACAGAGATAACATTAGTGAACACATTCTTTTAAAACAATATATTGTTGAATGTTTTCTGAAATGTTCTGTAGCTGAGAATATTGAGGGTTCTTCTTCCAGGTTAAAACGTGATGTTGCTTTGAATTGTCTGTCACCTGAGCACTATCTAATTACACTCTAATAACTTTCTTATTACTCTGTTTTTGACAGGAACATCTAAGCTGAACAATAGACTTCTGAAGTGTCTTTGTAAAATAAAATAAATGAAAACAAATTGTCAGCTTTGAGTGTTTTTATTGAATGCCTGCTATGGAAGTGGTTATAGAAGTGGATACAGCAGAGTAGTTGGGTCGTCAATTTTTTTTGGTTTCATTTTGATGCGCAAATGACAAATCACCTTAAAACCTTACCATGGAGTGCACAATTGTTCTGTTCAGGGTGTATTGGGTGTATATTTCTAACTACCACAGTTGGTAAAAACATTGTCTTAATTTCACATGAAGGGCTTTTTCAGATTTTACAAAGACTATATATGATTAAATCAAAGTTGTGTTTGAAACAGCAAATCGCTACAGAATAGGTGTTTGGGCCAGAAAATGGCTTTTCCGTGTACATGTGGGTACAGAGTAGCATCAGAACCCATTCTCTCAGAAAATTGTTGGCCATGGACCTGGTAAAAACATCAGCATGTGTCCATTGAATCGTATGTTGAATTATTGTCTTGCTGAAAGATTTAACGGTTGCAACAGAGTTTGTGTTTTCCTGGTAAAAGAAAGCTGCAGAAGCAATCAGCTGCAGCAGAACGCTGGCATGATGGACAGACTCTTGCCACCCCAAGCCTCCAGGGTGTCATGGGTTTTTTAAAGGGGCACTCCACCCCATTCACATTAGGTCTCACCTTTCGGGAGTGAGGGAGAAAAAGGAGGAAGAAAACCCCCCCCCCACACACCAAACTGAAAACAGGACCTAGTGTCACCAGGGGGGAAAAAAAGACAGAGGCCATTCATCCGGACAAGGTTCCTTCGGAGGAATCATCCCCAATCTTCACAGATGCTGTTATGCGTGACATGGACAAAAGTATTGGGACTGTGTGGACCAGTCAAGTTCTTCCACACTGAACTCCTCCAGCCATGTCTTTCTGGAGCTCGCTTTGTGCACTGGGACACAGTCATGCTGGCATAGAAAAGTGTCTTTCCCAAACTGGGGCCACAAAGTTGGAAGTATGGTGTTGTCCAAAATGTCCTGGTCTGCTGAAGCATTTAGATTGTCCATCACTGGAAGTAAGGGGTCCAGCCCAAACCCTGAAAAACAGGTGTGTCCCAATACCTTTGTCCATTTAATCTATTTTCTGTATAGCTGTCCTTTTTACACCAAACCCACAATTTTTGAACTCAATGCACTTATATTTGAGGTTAGATTAAAGTTTTTCTGGCATGTATTTCATATAGAAGTGTCTAGCTTTAATATTAAAGAGAATGGTGTCTAATTTTTTAGAGACTCGGTGACCTCCAAAATGAATTCCTACAAATCTCCTTGTTCTTATCCAGACATGTTCACTAGAGTGTTGATTTAAATATTTTGCCCCAACAGTGGATGTGGGCATTTTGCCTGAGATGCAGCAGACTTTTTGCTTGTTTCATTAGTCATTCTCTATCTTCATGTAGATAAATTACTGAAGCCGCATCCAAAGACCCTTAAAGTTGGTGCTTTGTGACCCAGAATCTAATTTTGTAACACGATCTTACCAGCCGTCCAGATATCAGAGGACAGAAGCTGTAGAGAAGTTTGATCCGCTTGAGTTTAAACCCCAGTGATGCCACTGCCACAGGGGCCAGAAAACCAAGAGCACACAGTTTGCTTTGCTCTCGCTGTGTGTAGAACCTCCCAGCATTCGCAGCAGTATTAGCTGTTAGTGTTCTCCTCCAAGCGTGTTGAGCTGTTCAGTGATGTGTTGGGGGCAGTTCAAAAACATGCGGTGGTCTCAGAGAAACAGGCTAGGTATCAGCTTCCAGATGTTGGTAGTATGGTGTGATCAGTGGGGTTCTAGATAGTGGGTGGAAATGTGGAAACTCCCGATGAAGAGAGAAAGACTGGACCCCTATTTTAAGGGAGAATTTAGGGGTGGGCCGATTGGCACCGGCCAATCCTCAAAATATGTAAATAAAAATTAATAATCTATAAATAATAAATACATATCAGTAAAAACACAAATCTGAAAGTGTTTAAAACACAAATAAGAAAACACAATCTAAAATAAAAAAAAAATAACACAGCTTAAACGAGGAGACTTCTTGTAGACAACCTGAACTTTTAATGGTTTGAAGCAGTTGTCCTATAGCTCTGTGTGCTCCGGGTGCAAGACAAGAGCCCTGTGGTGGTTGTGAGGCGTGCAGCACATGGACCATCAGGACTCAAAAACTGCAGCTGGATTCTGATGCTAACTAGAGAACTCCCTCATAATGAGCTAGAAGTAAAAATGTCAAATTGAACAGGTTAGGAGACTCCATTTTTGGACCGAGTAAACTGTACTTCATCTCTTCGTCCACAAGATGGCACTTGTCCCTGTTTAAAGAGAGTGAACTGTCTGTGCAGTCAGTGACAGGAGTGAAGTGTCCATGTGTCACACATGAACGCACCACATCACAGCACACAGTGTGAATAGCAAAGGGAACCTCAGTGGTGCCGCTGGCGGTTCTGGGATTCGAACGCACCGTGTTTCAACCGTAGGGGCAGATCCTTCATTCTGGAGGAGTTAACACTCGACACACACAAGGACCCCTCTAATAAAGTGCTCTAGATTAAGATACCTATTAAATATGCAGTGATTTTGGCTTTTTGTTGTAGCTTTCTCTCGTTTACAATGCTGTTTACTTCAACTCAAACAAGGTTTTATTGAAAAATGGGGGGGTGTCGAGTGGGGAGATGATACGAAACGAAAGCAACTAGCCTTGCCAAAAAAGGGAACTGTGTCTAAAGGGACAGCACCCGAGGCAGACCCTCCCAGCGCCCGGCTGAATGTGTCTCAGAACATCTCCTGAAGTGGTTACACCAGACGTAAACGGGGTCTGTGGTCATATAACTGTTGTAGATCTGGCAGATCAGTGACCACAACACACAACCACACGGCAGTTCTTCAACTGTGGCCACTATGGGATACACTATGGACAAAAGTATTGGGACACACCACATAATTACTGAATTCAGATTCAGTGACGGAAATCTTAATGCTCCAGCAGACCAAGACATTCTGGACAACGCCATGCTTCCTACTTCATGGACACAGTTTGGGGGAGAACCTTTTCTATTCCAGCATGACTGTGACCCAGTGCACAAAGACTGCGGTGAATCTAGCCGCTCTGCGGAAAAACGCGGTGAAGCCAGCCGCAATTAAAGAGGCGGTGCACATGTTTTAGAAGGTTTACGGTATCGATTAGAAGACATTCGGGCTTTAAAGGAAACCTAGCGCTCAGTGTTGTTTTTCAGACTCGGTCCTGAAAAAAAAAAAAAAACTATAGTTAAGGATAATTGTGATTATAATGAAGGACTGGAATTTGAAATTACTGCGTATTCCATACATTTTGCACACAGTTCCAGGCTTTAATGTACAACCAATAAAACAAGCAATGTTTATTTGTGTTTTTACATGTGCAGTTTTGGAAGGCCAGTAAAATTCTTAATTCAAATAAAGCCATCACCACTTCAGGTCACTCTACTGACAGACCTCATATGAAGATTTACTCTGGCGTTTATGAATGAATTAAACAGCAGCACTCATCAGCATTTATCTGTTTACAGGTGTCATTTTTGAGCTCGAATAAAGTCATTAAATTAAACAAAGCCGTCACCAAACCATCACAGGTCACTTCAGTAGCTACCATACTATTCCCATACCTAATATGGATTTTTTTTTTTTTTTACTGTAGCATTTAGGAAGAATTTAAAAATAAAATCAGTACTTCCAGCATTCATTTGTTCATCTTTGGCACTTTTGACATGCAATAAAATCCCTAAATGAAATAAGGCCATCGCCAAACCACAAGAGATCATTTCAGTAGCTACCATACTATGTCTGTACCTCATATAGAATTTTTTTTTAAAAATAATTTATAAATAATTAAAAAAAAATAAAAGCAGCACTCTCAGCATTTATTTGTTCATCTTCCTCATTTTTGATATAGGATAAAATCCCTAAATGAATTAAGGCCATCACCAAACCACTGCAGGTCACTTCAGTAGCTACCATTCTATGTCTGTACCTCATATGGAGATTTTTTACTGTGGCATTTAAGAATGAATTCAAAATAAAAACAGCACTTTCAGCATCTATTTCTTCATCTGCGTCATGTTTGACATAGAATAAAATCCCTAAATTAATTAAGGCTTTCACCAAACTACTGCAGGTCAGTTCAGTAGCTATCATACTATGTCTATACCTGATATAGAGATTTTTTTACTGTGGCATTTAGGAGTAATTTAAAAATGAAATCAGCACTTTAAGCCTTTATTTCTTCATCTTTGTCAACGTAACCGATATGAGTTCTTTGCTGTGCTGTGAAAACGACTCTGATACAGAAAATTAGTTCTGTATGACTTTCCCCCAGGTCTCTTGCGCCCCACCAGTGGGGCCCACCCCTACACTTTGAGAATCACTGGTATAGTAGACACATACTGACTGTTTTATAAGAATAGTTAATACACACAGTGTTTTTCCTCCTACATATTTTCAGTCTTATACACTTTATCTTAACATTTTTGGTGTTCAGTGTGTTAAAATGCAAAGACACTAAAGTTCAAATTCAATTCTGAGTTATGTTGTTTTGGCTGAATTATTAATGTAATGTGATTCATTAAGACCAACCAGATCGTACACAGCATCTTGCAGTCCAGCTCTGTTTTTACATTTTCAGCTGTAGAAAATCATAATGTATCGCAATGTGTATAGTACAGAAATATATCGTGATATAATCGTATCATGACCCATGTATCGTGATAGGTATTGTATCGTGAGGTCCTTGCCAATACACACCCCTACAAATGCAAGCATAACAAAATGGCTCTACACATGAACAAACTCGGAACATACAAATGGGTATCATGCTTGTACACTGACCTCACCTGCAAAATAAAATATAGCACAGAACAGTCCAAAATGGGCGTAAGCTATCGTTTCGGCTGCAGTCGTGAAATGCTCTGTGTTCACATTGGCTTCACCTTTTTCTACACAGGGATTAATATGCCAGTCACTAAAAGTGGGTATCGCTCTAACTTTAACTAAAAGCAAGTGAGTATTCTTTAGTCTTATGAGAGCCGTCAAGCATCACAAATAAGAACAATTTTTAAAAAATTGTAATGTAACAATGAGAGGCAAGGATAAAACACAAATAACAATGGACATTATACATCAGAATAAATGCCCAGGGTGCCACGCTCATCTTGAACCTGCTAAAAAGAAGAGGAAGAAATGCATCAAGACTCTTTTCAGTCTTGGCACCCAGTGGTGGAACGAACTCCCTCTTCCGTTCAGATCTGCGGAGACCCTCGCTGTCTTCAAGCGCCGTCTGAAGACTCACCTCTTCAAAGAACACCTTGGTGACTAACTAGGCCTCTTGTTATTGCTTACTCATTTATTTTTTTCAGTATTTATTTAAAAAAATAAATATAGGGCATTTCCCCTCTTAACTCCAGGTTTTCCGTACTTATGCTTTAACTTACTTTCCCTTACTAATGGGGTTTGTTAATTTGGTTGAATAGCAGATGTTGATTTAAGTCTAGCTTTACAGGTATGAAGAACAGATGTGGAGCACTGGTGTACATCCCTCTGGATAAGAGTGTCTGCTAAATGCCGTAAATGTAAATGTAAATGTAACTGTTCCTCCGATTATTATGGGGCTAAGAGATAAAGTGGGAAGAGAAATTAAAAAAGGAATGAAGGAAGGGTGAGTCATCATTATAAGTGCATTTAATAATGACTGGGCTATACTGAGTTGTGATATCAACAAAAATAAGGCCATGTCCACATGTACACGGGTATTTCTGAAAACGGAGATTTCTATGTCCTTAATTCTGGATGGCCAGTAACTTGAGTATAAACATGCCAAGACTTCTAACAAGGTTGAGAGCAGTAGTACTTTGTAGATGTCGAGCATTGTAGATGAAAACCTAATGTAAACACAGCGTATAATGTGATGTCATATGAGTGGTGCACAGTATGATGCTAAACGGTCCATTTTTCAAAATCTTCGTTTTTCTCGTCCACACGTAAACGCAGAAACAGTGTTTTTAAAAATCGCCACTTTGGCCAGAGTTTTCAAAAACCTCAATTTTCACTGACACAAAACGCTGTTTACGTGTGGACGACAGGCCAAAGCGCATAGAAAAACCTCAGGTTTCAGAAATCCCTGTGTATGTGTGGACATGGTCTAAATCGTCCTTTAGGATCTACAATAGTAGTGTTATGTGTGGAGGAAATTTTCTTATGGATCAAAACAGATACTCCTCTTAGTCTGTTACTGAAGTTGATTGATTGTAGTTACTTGTGTTATTGTCTGCGTTGTGTGATTGGGTGTCTGAGTCCTTAGGTGAGTTTAAAAGCCTGCTGATCCCAGGAGTACGTTGCGTGGTCACCAAGCTCTTAGTCTGAGCTCCTTAGTGTTCGGGCCCAGATGCTGGGTTGTTTTGTAAAAACAAACAAAATAATTGTAATACAAAGTTGGCTTGCATTTAATGATTTGATAGATCACAATTCCAGTAACATATCACCTCTGTACATGACAATGTTATTTCTGCTCTCCTTCTCTGCCTAGTTTAGACAAAAAGGTTTAGAAATCACATACTGAGGCCCTGACATCATTAGATTTGTATTCAGTTTTGTATTCAATTAATTATCAGCAAACTGTACAAAATAATGATTTAGTAAAAAGTTTTATCAGGAATGTTTAGTTATATATGAACACGATCCTATTTTTTGTGAACGCTGAACTGAACAAGTCGGTTTACAAACTATGAACGTAACCGTGAGTGACGTTTACTCTCGCGAGACTGAACGTAGTTCACGTTCTACGTTCGCAGGCTATAGTGACGGGAATTTCGTCTCTTTTCAGAGAGCCGGCTCTTATGGCACAGCTCCCAAAGAATAGCCGGTTCTTTTGTCTCCCAAACGGCTCTTATTATTTATTATCATCTGTAGCCTCATATTTTAGCCTAACTTGGCAAATATGAATGCTTTGTGTGTTGATCAAAAAGTGGGGAGCGGCTCTCACCCGCTGGGAGTTGGCTCTTCTGATTCACTACGAAGCATCAGCTCTTAGCAGCAGGCTAGCATGGCTGGTGCTTATAATTCGGACGCCTCGGCAGTGAGTTTTGCATAATAGGTCCCCTTTAATGTACTTGACAGAGTTTTCTATTGTTGTAGTTTTCGGTAATGTCCAGATTTTTTTTGCTGACCATTGCCATCCATTTTTTTCTTCGGCCTGTGTCCTTAGGGAAATCACACATGTGGAATCCTTTTTCAGACCGATTGGTACAGCCAAATGCTGCACAGCCAACCATGGTGTCACTTAATCTGTAAAATGTTGGTTATAGCCATTGCTGTTAGATCTCAGACTTCAGTCAAGTTATAATAAAACATCATATTTCTCTTCTGTGTCCTTTATTTCCCTCTATTTTATATTTCTTTTAATGCCTCGGCTGCTAAGGGAGACTTACACATAAGAATTTCACATATGTATTGTACTTTTGTACCAGTGATAAAATATGTGACAAAAAAGTGATTTGATTTTTCATATTCATCCTCGTTGAATTTTCCATGAGCTACATGTTGCCTGAAACTGCAGGTTGCCTTTTGTTATTCTGTGATATCTGTTTGATACACATTTATATCAATATTATATTATTATTGATATTATATTAATATCAAGGATGTGTGGTAGACTGTAGACTGTAAAGTACAGTGAATGCCAACATGCTAATATCAACCATGCTGACATCTTTGACCATTTTGGGCAGGTTTATGATGCCATTTTTTTAAATCCTACTTTTTTTTAATGATGCATCAGTTATAAAATGTTGAACATTAGAACTCCCACAGAATACTGCAGATTGGTATATGCAATGTATACTAGCATTATGTAAATAGGTGCTAATGCGTAGATGCTACAAACCTTCCCTCTAAAAATAAAACATGAACTTTCAGTCCAAAACTGACATTGATAAATATGCAGCAAATATATAATAGTAACGTGTGTACTTGTGATTGGTTTATTTTAATATTTACCACTCACTTCTTAAAATACTGCTGTCCATTCAATGCAGGACTATGGCAGCCCAGCGTTTGTTTGGAACTCTAGGCTGCGTCCGAAATCGCATACTTCCCTACTATATAGTATGCGAAAAACAGTATGCGAGGTGAGTAGTATGTCCGAA
>JBBIGA010047846.1:0-13029 GCA_037576975.1 Alestes dentex
CTTTTCTGGTTTCCTGCTGGTGGAATGAACTGCCTAAGCTGATGAGAGAATCCCTCTCAATCTTTAGAAACTTCCTGAAGACTCACCAGTTCAGAGACAATCTCCTCTCCTAATCTTCTTGCACTACTTTTATATAAAGATTTAGCACTTAGAGATTCAATACCATTGGGATTAGAACCAATCATCCAACTTTAGTACCTCTTCTCTTTAATGCTCTTATGGCTGAATGGAGTCAAATCCTCACAGCAATGTTCCAACTGGTGTCCTCCCAGAAGAAAATAGGCCGTTATTGCATCAAAAGGAGAAAAATGCCCTATTAATATCCTCGATTTCAGAAGAAATGCTGGACAAGCAGGTGACTGGAGCCTATCCCAGCTGCTACGGGCGAAGGTGGGGTACACCCTGGACAGTCGCCAGCACATCGCAGGGCCTGTCTGTTTGGGCTGAAGATAAATTCAGTGGAAGTTTTCTGAGGCGCTAACAAATTTATCTTTAATGGTGTGAGAAACGCAAAGGTGTACCAGGACATGGGTTTGGGTTATATCACATGGTTAAACAATGCAGAGAAAAAAAAATCAAACAAAAGTATACATAATAAAGACCACAATATCAAAAATGGCTCTGACAGAAAAACTTTCCACTGGTCCAGACACGGTTTTGGGATGACGACCGGCCATAAACTGTGGGGAGAGAATTGCACTGTTTATACGTCAGAAACTCTGTTACTGGACTGAGATAAACTGGAAAATCAAAACATGACACAAAGTCAGTACCATCACAGTACAGTTTAGGTACAGCACAGTTCCTGGATACCAGATTGGCTTAAGTAACAATATGTTGGATTAAGAGGGTACTTTAACAACAACCAGCACATTGCACTTTACTGCACATGTTCTGTTCTGTACATTTGCACACTTTAGATTTGGTTTAAACTTGTAAATGTTTGTTTACACTTTTTAGACTTTTTTTTGTTTAATGTTTTTATTAAACCTAAATGTTGAACTCTGTCAAAGTCCAATGGTGCAATGGACATTTTCTTTTTTTGGACCTGTGAGTTTGATAATGTTTTGTTTTTTTTGCAGTTTTTCTATAAACGTTGGTCACAGTGCAGAGGAACTGGCTCTGCATTTGAACCCTCGTTTTGGTCAGCGCACGGTGGTGTTGAACTCAAGAAAGGGGGGCTTCTGGCAAGAGGAGATCGTAGAGGGACGATTTCCCTTTAATCAGGGCGAATTGTTTCAGGTAGCACCACAGAATAAACTCATGCAGCATCAGAAGACACATAAGCAAGTCTATTTGACACACTAGTTAGTAGCCTAGTGGGTAAAACATTGGGTAATGTAAAACCCAATGACCACAAAATTGCAGGTGTAAACCCCCAAATTTGTTCCATTGTGTCCTTGAGCAAGACACTTAACCCTCAGTGTCTCCAGGGGGACTGTCCCTGTAACTAATGACTGTAAATCACTCTGAATAAAGGTGTCTGCCAAATGCCTTAAATGTAATTTTATGTAATGTAACACAGGCAAGTGTATGATGGTTTAGCCCTAAAATGTGATGGATGCTAATTAATTTAACATAAATCATGAGGGTCAGGGAGGGTCTCTCAACTCACTGAGTCTTTTTTACTCAACACTATTTGGTTTCACTATTTCGCTCAAAACTCTGGTCTAATCAGCTTTCTTCCACCTCTGAAATACAGCTCGCCTTCAAAATTCTCTCTCAGTGGATGATGCTGAAATGCTTATCCATGCCTTTACTGCTTCATGCTTCCATTACTGTAATGCTCTTCTGTTTGGTCTTCCACCTAGAACACTTACTTGTTTACAATCAAATCTCAGCAGCCAGACTCTGAACTCAAACTAAACGTACCTCGTATCACCACATTAAGGTCAACAGACTCTGGTTTACCCAAATACACACTGTCCTGTAGGGGAGGCCTTCACTGTTTCTGCGCACAGATTATGGAATTCATTGTCAAAAAACCTTCCCCTTGATCAGTAGAGATGTCTTAGGACACACCTTTTGTCTTTGTGTCATAGCTCTGTGTCAGTATAGTCCTGTTGTTGCACAGTAAATGTTGTGAGTTTCATTTGTTTTTTTGTTTTGTTGTCCTTGGGTTTTAGAAAGGCACTAAATAAAGTAAACAGATTATTAATTATTATGACTGTAGTTTTGACATTAAGCCCTAGAACTCAGTGTATTAGTATAAATCAGATTTTTAACAAATAAAACAGTGTAAAACATTCTAAAATCGCTGTTTGCTGCTCTTTCACTAGGCCGCTCAGCCGCTTCTCCAGACCCCCTCCCTCTGCCGGTTTATCTGAAACTATCCTGAAAGTTCTTCCGAGTTCAAAGATCATGTGTTTTTTTTGTTTGTTTCTAAGATCTAAAATAAAAGAAATTTGGGCGTTTCCCATTTTTGAAACCCCAATCAAAGTGAATCAAAATGAACTTTTCTTCCCTCTTTTCTTCCTAGGTAAAGATCATCTTCAGCTGTGGGGTATTCAAAATCATTCTGCCGGATGGATCAGTGATCCATTTCCCTAACCGTCCTTGTGCTACGAAGTATAGATATTTTCTGCTTGACGGCGATGTTAGAATCCAAGGCATCGAGATCAAGTAGAGCCTTCGCCATTAGTACATGTGCTGCCTTAACCGTAATACTTATCCTATGCAAATATTTTCAAGCTCTTGCCTCAAACATCTTGTCATGATTCTGCTTGTCTAAACCACTAGAGAGGGAACATGACTGCAATCCACAGACAGGGTTTCTCCAGAGATGCTGGTTAAAGAATGAAGTTAAGAAAGTAAGAAAGCCGTGTTAATAATTAATTTTTCAACTTGAGAGCTCTTCCTTTGCAGAGTCATGTGCTAAAACCATTACAGATCTGAAGCATTGTCATTCAAACGTCTAACTTCAGTTCAATAAAAGCTCTGTCACAGCAGTGCTGTTGTTTCTTTGCTCAAAGAATGAACTACATTGAAGGGAAATTGTTGGGTTGCGTGCAAGATGTAAAACTAATGATTACACAGTTATTTTGACACACTCTATGCAGGTAAGTGTATTTTACATTGTATCTTTTGTAACCTTGTCACCTTGTATTTTTGTGGGGTTTTTTTTCTAAACATTATTTGCAAATGCCATGTTATCACTTCCAAAATGACCATACTGACCAGTAGCAACAATCAGAATTACTTGAATTAATGAATTTTCCTACATAGAGAATATTTCTTCTTTTTCGTGTTATGTGTCGTGAAAAAATAAATCATGTTCCACAGATTCAAGACTCAAGATCAGACAGGTTCAGGCCAATAGAGCAGGTCTCTTCCCAGAGTTCTGACAAGAGAGTGCTGCTCCAACACAGGTTACATGGGTTTTTATGATCTTACACTCACACTACCCCTCCTCGGGCAGGTCATGCCCCTGCAGTAAGTACAGACACGTTTCTATTCAAGATACAGAGACAAAAATACAAGATACAAAGATAAATGTGATAGACTATATGAATATGAATGTGTAAGACACTACGTGAGTACAAATGTGAAAATACACTGCAAACCGGCCAACCATTATATTTTGTATTAGTAGTAGATATTGGAGTGGTAGTGGTAGTAGTAGCAATAGAAGAAGCAGTCATAGGAGTAGAAATATTAGCAGTGGTTGTAGTAGTAGCAGTAGTATTAGTTGTAGTAGAAGTAAGAGTAGCAGTAGTAGTAATAGTTGTAGCATTAGTAGTAGTAGTTGGGCAGCTGGTGGCCTAGTGGTTAGGGAGTTGCTCCTGCAATCAGAATGTTGTGGGTTCACATCCCAACACTGCTAGTGTCATCTCTGAGGTACCTTTGAGCAAGGTCCCGTCTCCACACACTGCTCCCTGGAGGCCCTTTGTTGGTGGCAGCCCCCTGCTTCACTATAAAGATGTGTTTTAAGCTTTGAAATAAATTGTTTTTTATTACACTAGCATATTCTCACACTGAAAAAAAAACAGAAAAAAATTTTCATTAAGATATTATTTTTAGCAAAACCACCTGTGCCACAATTATTGGCACCCCTAACAATTCCTATAAAATAAATGTAACTAAAGAAATTTTGCAATTCATAACATTTCAAGTTGATAAAAGTGTCTAGCAACTGTTAATTAGTAATCCATGACTTCCTGTGTTTCTCGGGTACAAATATGTGGCCCATTTCTCTTAGCCATTCTTCAAAATGGGAAAGACAGGAGAATATGCCATTCAAGTAAGGTAAATATATATTGATCCTCATAAGTCAGGCAACAAGAAAATAGTTACTAAAGTTACCCATATCCACAGTCAGAGAAATAATGAAAAAGTTTAAAACAACTGGAACTGTGACAAACAAGGCTGGATGAGGGCCCACATTTATCTTCTCACCACACACAATAAGGATGATGGTAAGGTAGGTAAACATTTTTCCAATATTAACTGTTAGATAACTGCAGCAAAGAGTGGCATCTTGGGTCACCGAGTCTACATAACCACCATAAAACGCTCTCTACATGTCAACAGGCAGTGTTGTGCACGAACGTTCCTATTTTTTGTGAATGCTGAACTGAATGAATCGGTTTATAAATTATGAACGTGAACGTGAGTGATGTTCACTCTCGTGAGACTGAACGCAGCTCACGTTTTATGTTTGCTGATTACAGGCTAGCATGGTTGGAGCTTCGAGTTCAGACGCCTCTGCAGAAGGCAATTTTTTTAAACATTTGAGTCCTTTTTTGAAGAAATCAGTGTAGATTTTGATGGGGAAAACCACACGTTTTGTTTACTTTTAGTTATGTTCTTTTCTGAGCACTTTGAAAGATATTGTCTGAATGTTGCATTTTAGGCAGACACGTTTTGTTTACATTTTGTGTTAATATTGTCTGAATAAAATTTCCATATACAGTAGACCTGCACCTCGTTTTTTCACTTTCAGCACAACATGATGTGTTGTGTTAAGATCTATTATCAGCCTCAAAATTGTTTTTTAATGTAACTTATGTCTGTGATTGTACAGTGGTATGACAGATAAAAGGAGAAGACTGAATGAGGTTCAGATAGAAGGACGTTGAATTGAAAATGTAAAAAAACTAACAAACGAATGTGATATAAAAAAAACCCAAAAAGCTAATAAACAAACCTGAACTAGTTCATTTTTGAGCTGTGAACTTGGTTCAAAATTTAAAACAATCTATGAATGTGAACTAGTTCATTTTTATTTGAATGAACTGAACTAGTTCTAGTGTGAACTGGCACAAAACTGTCAACAGGGAGGCATAACAGGAAAAAGCCTTTTCTGTCCTACAATCAAAAACAAACGTGAAGTACACTAAATGCTACTTTGGCAAAATGAGACTGCAAATGAGCTTTTTGGTGTCTGGCATAAAACCGGATGAATATGCGAAAAAGCACCTCATGTGAACACTGGCTACTGGGGGTAGAAGGAGACAGAGAGGTAAACCAGTGAAAATGCAGGGTGCACCTTATGTCAGTCAGAGTGAGGAGAAAATTGAAGATAGGGATATAGATGGGGTCATGTTTACATTGTACAAATTAGACAAATTAGACATATCAGCAGACGAGCCATCTGTAGAGGTGCTAGGAGTTAACGGTAGGGAGGTGCAGTTTGAAATTGACTTGGGATGTGGGGTTACAGTTGTAAACCAGTCAGTGTACAAACAGTTATGGAGAGAGAAAGTCCCAAAATTACTGTGCAGAGTCAGACTTAGGACTTATACAGGGCACAGAGTAAATGTGTTGAGTGCAGCACAAAAAGGCAGATATAGACTTGGCCTTGGTGGTTGTTGAAGGGCCAGGTCCCAGTGTGGTAGGCAGGTACTGGATGAGAAGGCTAGGCTTACAGTGGGCACCACAAACCCAGATCCTTCATGTCAGACAGGAGAGTTTAGAGAAGGTACTAGGGAGTTATGGGGAAGTTTTCAAGGAGGAGTTAGGTACATTTAAGGGTCCCCCAGCCAAGATTTATGTGGACATATGTGGATGCAACCCCTAAATTTTCTAAAGCCCGTCCAGTGCCATACACCATGAGAGGTAGAGTCGAGGCAGAGCAAGAGCGTCTCCGAGCCCAGGACATAATTGAACCAGTTAAGCATGAAGGGTGGGCAACACCTGTGGTAACAGTGCTCAAACCGGATGATTCGGTAATACTGTGTGGGGACTACAAATTGTGTGGGGACTACAAGTCTCAAAATTGGAACAGTACCCAGTCCCTAAAATCGAAGATCTCTTTGCCAGTCTCTCAAGGGGACAAAAGTTCACAAAATTGGACTTGAGTCATGCTTATCACCAGATCCCTCTAGACGAAGAAGCGAAAAAGTATGTAACCATCAATACACATTACGTACAAGGTCTTACTGTTTGGAGTGTCATCTAGTCCAGCTATCTTTCAGCAGAGAGACTGCAGGGCATTCCAAAGGCCATACTTTTACTTACAGGAAAAGATGACAAGGAGCATCTGCAAGCTTTGTCCAAGGTACTGAAGCGGTTGCAGGATGCAGGCCTTAGGCTTAAGAGGTCCAAGTGTTCTTTTATGTGGAAGGAAGTAATGTTCTTCGGTCACAAAGTGGATGCAACCGGACTGCACCCAGTCAATGAGAAGGTGCAAGTGAACAAAGAGGCACCTATACCTTCAAATGTGACTGAGTTGAGAGCATATCTGGGACTGTTGAATTATTATAACAAGTTCCTGCCTAAGCTGTCCACAGTCCTGGCTCCAGTCCACAAGGTGCTAGAAAAAGAGACAACGTGGCATTGGGGAAAGGAGCAGCAAGCAGCATTTAACAAGTGAAAAGAAATTATGCAGTCCGCTGAAGTGTTAGTACATTACGATCCAGAAAAGGACATTGTGTTGTCATGGGATGCACCGCCATACAGTATTGGGGCCGTTCTATCACATCACATGCCTGATGGAACAGAGAGACTCCTCACACAACTACAGGCCTGTCCCCAGCAGAGTTACTACTTGGTTGTAAGTTACGCTGTACAATGGATTCCATTCACCCAGACTTAGAAGAGTAAAAAACAAACGAGAAAAACAGAGAATAGTCCATGACAAAAAGGCCAAGGGTTTAAAATAGGAGACTCAGTGTTAATTCAGAACTTCAGTCTGGGACCGAATTGGGTTCCTGCAATTATGGAGTCAGTGACCGGTCCACTGTCATACAAAGTGATGCTGGGTGACGGAAGAGTAGTGAGGAGACATGTGGATCAGATTCATGCTCACAAACCCAAAACGGAGAGCCCCAATGAAGGACAGTCTACAGTTCCTTCTGAGCCAAGTCTGGTGGGGCTGAAGGAAGAGAATTGGTGTGAAGTTGAGGATGTGGTGTTAAGTGGTGACACGTTAGAAACCATATCCAAAGCCTGTACCAACCACAGAAACTGATAAAACAACTCAGGCACAGTCCATTCCAAGGAGGAGGGCAAAAAGGGACACAAAGAGACCTCATTATCTGAAGGATTACCAGCTGAACTAAGCAGAGAAAAAAATGTTGTAATGTTTTTCTTCTGGTGGCTAATGGGAACCTTCTTAAGGGGGGAGGGATGTTGTAATTGGTAATTGTCATGTTCTCCACTAGGTGGTGGGGATGTTCTTTGTATGGTAAGTTACTGTGAAATCTCACAAGAGGAGGGGTATTAAAAAAGAAGTAGTTTCCTTTTTTCCACCCCGGGAGGGGGATCAGTCTCCCCATTGTTCTGAATAAAATAACTGATTAATAAAGAGTGCTGTACTGCTACAGCCTACTGGGTGTGGTTATTACAGAATCACACTCTACCTGGGATTGTTCGCTCATATCCCACCCTCTACATGCCTCCCTTCAACCATACATGCTAAATGCCAATCACCTCATGAATATTTAAGCCTCCGTTTTAAACCTGAAAAAATGGCATCATGGCAACCGAGGGGAAAAGAGGAGACATTTTTCTGAAACCAAAATAGAAGTGGAAAGACGAAAAAAAAAAATTTGGTGGTCACAGTAGTGGGGTGACAAACAAAAAGAAAGGCAGTGTGTGGCAACAGGTAACTAATGCTGAGAAGGAAGTGAGTGCTGCAAACAAGATGGTGCCCAAAAAAAAAGTCAGATTTGAAATTGATCACAAAAAAAAACAAAAAAAACAATTGCAGTGCATCGAGAGAGTGTGTCTGCTACCAGAGGCGGTGAGGGCACATCGGAGCTCACAACTCTGGAAACCCGGATGACTTCAATACTGGGGGAAACAAGTGTGTGTGGGGTGATGTCTGAGAAAGAGGGAGACACGGAGATGGCCGAGGTGACACATGATAAGCAGTTTTTATTTGCATTTCTGAGAACAAAACTTAGACTTTTGACAAAGCACAATGTAATGGTTGTGTTGCCCCCCCCCACCAGAGACAGTGAGAGCAGTAGATGGTAAGGGGTCACAGGAGGTGCCTGAAGAGGCCTGGGCGTCTCCAGCACCAGCGAGTCCCGGCTGCATGTAGCCCCTGGAAGTGGCTGGGTCCTGACTGAGGCTGTCTTGGCGACACAACGAGATACAATTAGAGCAATCGAAGTAATTTCGGATGAATTGAAATAAATAAGAGCTGTGTTAGGTGAAATTTGTTCAACATCTTGTTAAAAATTTACCTTTGCATTGCTGTCTTTACAAACGCCGCATTACATCTTCCCTGAGTCTTGCTCCCAACTGAAAACCTTCCTGTCGGGTACGGGGCTGTGGGTCCAGGTCCTCGTGCTGTAGTAAGAGGAGGCCAGGAGTGAGAGAAACACCATTCCTCTGTGCAATGTTGTGCAACACAGCACAGGCTCTCATAATTCGGCACACTTTTGGGGGGTGGTAGAACATCTGGCCACCTCATGTGTCTAAACATCGCCATCTGTGATTCACCAGGCCGATCACGCGCTCCACAACGGCGCGCGCACGAGTGTGAGCTTCATTATAGTGATTTTCTTCTGCACTCTGCAGGTTTGAAAAGGGGGTGAGGAGCCAGCACTTGAGAGGGTAGCCACTGTCACCTGCATTTTACAAATGAAACGATTCCATACATGAACAATGAATAGTTAGAAATTACGCAATGTTTTAGTTACCTTACCAAGAAGCCAGCCATTGCGCGCAGCACCAGCCTGCAGTCTGCTCCCTAGACTGCTGCGTTTTTTACAGTGATGTTTCCTATTTACGCTAAATAAATTTTTTTCCATATGGAGCCCTTATTGCAATGTGAATGCAGTCAATTGTGCCGATTACATTTAGGAAACCGGACATTGCTGCAAATTGCATTTTGATGTTGACCTGTTCTCCCACAGTGTAAGGGATCTTAATGTATCTACTAGTCATTTTAATAATCCCACTAAAATGAGTTATTGAGCTTAGTGATGGTTGTGATATCCCAGACCTAGAATACAATTAAACACAAACAAGCTTTAGAACAAAATTACAATTTTATTGTTAATTATAACATAAACCTGTCGGCTAATTCCCGCTGCTGCAATGAAACCCCAGGGTCATCAGTACCTGTAGGCTTGGGGTGTCCAAACTTTTAGCAAAGAGGGCCAAATGAAGATGCCCAGGGGCTAATAGTTCCTTCTGACATTTTTTTACCACAAAAGTTACATGAAAATACACACTGTTATAAAACAAATTTCATTGTCACAAATTATGTATATTTTTCAAATGGCAATGTAACCAAACTCAGACAGACGTGAACAACTCTAAAGACACAATTCTGCCTTTCTTTTACATCTGGAGAGTCAGATAACATTGAACAAACTGTATAGAATACCTTACATTTCCATGAGTTTGATAAATATCTTTGCCTCATGAACATTTTAAACAGGAGTTTATATACGTATATATAACGCAAAGTGGTCTGTTAACCCTAAATATTTTGTCTTTTACAAAATCTGTCAGAAAGCAAGTTTGTGTCACATCCACAGTCTTATTCAAGAGTTTAATATAATAAGTGCCATAAGTCCATTAGTGTGCTTTAGGCTTTTCACTGTCAATAGCGACAGATACTACCATTCAAAACATTAAATTTCAAATTGATCAAGGAACAGATAACTTGCTGACATTAATTCTTTGCAGTCGTCATGGCAGAAATGAGTGGAGGAGGGTTTGCGGCACAGATGCAGAGCCAGATAGCATTAGAATGCAATAGGAGGAATTATATTTTTTTAATTTTATGATTTATTTATTCTGACAGAGCCAGCGACCATAAATAACACATAAGACTGAAGCTGCGGGCCATATGAAATCTGATGGCGGGCCGTGATTGGCCCGCGGGCCGGACTTTGGACATGCCTGCTGTAGGCTGTTTCTACCGGGATGCGGTTCCGTCGGGTTGGTCTCTCTAACGTTGGACCCAGTTCAGCACATAGTTCCAGAAGTACATATCTAGGTAACTAAATTGGCTTATCAGCCAGTCATCATCATGGGCCAAAAACTCTCCATGATCCCTGAACACCTGTTCTCTTCTAATTCTGCCATTGGCATAGTCTTCTAAAAAGGCCAGAGAATCCATTATGTTACGTTATGCACGAATGTTATTGCGGTATTTATGTGTTTTCAGCAATCGGACTGATTGTTTCACACCATGTCCAAGTGATCGTGATAGTCACAGCCACCACTTACTTATTTACATTTCAACAGCTGCGGCGCATAGATTAAAAATGTAGATTAAGTTAAGATTTGAGCTGAATGATATATTTTACTTATATATTTATTCACTATTATAAATATGTGACTGAATAAGTGAAATTAAATGTATGGTGTATTACTAGCACAAGGAATTATTATATATTTACTAATGTCACTCAGGTTTTTGCTCACCCTCTTCACCCGTTGTCACATTTTTTTCTTCCAAAATGTTCGCATGCATAGGTATCACGCTCCTGTTGTGCTTTCTCAAGCATGACACGCAAAGGCAGGCTTCCGTACTACTTTTACCTTTTCCCAGAGTCCATCTTAAACAAAAACCTGGCACGAGGGCCGATAAACTTACAATCTTCACAAGAACGGAACACAACAGAAGATAATCCGAATGGAGAACCGACAACTAAACCAAGAAGGGAAACTTAAATACACACACTTAAAACACAAAACAGCTGCTACAGATAATTAAACACAGGTTTTACTAAATGTCCTTTAACCAAAACAGAAACAAAAGCAGCCTCTAGCAGCCGCTGTACATGGGCATCACAGTACCCCCCCTCAACGGCGCCACTCCGGGGTGCCCAAAAAGAGCCACTAGGCCAACACAAAGGCAGTGGAGGGGAGGAGGCAGACAACAAAAGGGGCTCCACTCGAGTGCCCTTCCCAAGACTGTCCCGGGCACGCCCCCTTCGGTCATGCCTCCCTCAGGGGTCTCCTCCGAGACGGATCCCCTTAGCGCCCACCAAAAAATTCTTTGGGGGAAGTCCTTGGGCTCTGCTGGCATCCCCCCCCTTCAGCAGACGCACCGTCAGGTGGTCCAGGCCCCGCCAACAGGGCGGTGATGACGATGGTGGCCACCCCGAGGTGGCAGGCTTCCCAGCCAGCTCTGGGACCTCAGGAGTAGAGGGCAAGAGCAGGGGCCAGGGCCAGAGCCAGGGCCTCTGGAGCAGGAGCAGGGGCCACGGCCGGAACCGGGGCCTCACAGATAGCTGCGGGGCCCTCAGGGACTGGAGCGGGGACTGGACCCTCGGGGACTGGAGCCGTGTGCCTCGGGAGTGGAGCGACGGGCTGCAGAGTCTCAAGGAGAGGCGGGCCATCCGCTCCTGGGAGAGTACTGAGAGTTCTCTCAGTAGCCACTCCTCTTCCTCCTGGGTTAGCTCCTCGCCCCCCATGTCTGCCTTGCGTGTTTTGGAGGTCAGTTATTCTGTCACGCTCCTGTTGTGCTTTCTCAAGCATGACACGCAAAGGCAGGCTTCCATACTACTTTTATCTTTATTGACAAATTCCATCTTAAACAAAAACCTGGCACGAGTGTCAATAAACTTACAATCTTCACAAGAACGGAACACAACAGAAGATAATCCAAACAGAGAACCAACAACTAATACAAGAAGGGAAACTTAAATACGCACACGTAAAACACAAAACAGCTGCTACTGATATTTAAACACAGCTGATTTTACTAAATGTCCTTTAACCAAAACAGAAACAAAAGCGGCCTCTAGCGGCCACTGACCATTGGCATCACAACACATCACCACTGTATTAACTGTTTGGCCACTTACCATAGCAATATATAGTTTACATCACAAACCAGTGGCCAAAACACCCAAAAAAGTAACCCAGATGGGCCAAACTAGGCTCAATTTTTTTTCCATAAACAGCATCCTGAGAAAATAAAATTGACTACTGGTACAACACAAGTTCAGTGTAGTTTCTAGATTTAGATTTTAAATTGTTAATTCAACAACTAAAAAAGTAATGAATATTATTAATAATAACTAATAATAACTTAATAAAAAATTTACTCTTAAGGTGGTGTGGTGTTAGACATTTTATATTCTGATAAAAATGTCTCAAATTAGAATTTACTTTCAAAGAAAAGTGACCAATACTACATACCTTAAAAGTAAAAGAAGAGATTCTGTTTCTGTACAGTATATGCATTTTGTGTCCTTTATTAAAAATGGCAGGGATATTGTGCCCACATCCCTGGGATTTTATTGCACCGGCATTCTGATGAGAACAGGAAGTCATTTATTGGTATGTATACAATATCCCCCAATGTGCCATGATGTTGTCAAGTGACAACTTTTCCTAAATTTTAATTTCAAGAAATCTTCACAAATTGCAATCATGAGACCATATTATTTATCATCATGCACACCTTGTAAACACCCTTTTGTCCCACTTCCACAGTTCTTTAATACCAATCCAGTGCACCCAAAAGGGGATGGATTTCCGTTTTCAGGCTTATTGGTTACCAAAGGATTTTCCACTTCTGTCTGTTACTATTACAGTCAACTTATGACTCATTAGAGGAGCGACCCAAATATTTGTATTGTGGATTGATTGAAATGAATTTCAAAAGCT